>APFE031156830.1:0-18054 GCA_000404065.3 Pinus taeda
CAATCTGCTCATGAAAGAATGAATGATCTTTTCCTCCTTTAATATAACTCCAAGTGACTTTTGGGTGATCCAAGTGACTTTTGGGTGATCTCTAAATCCAATGGATGAAATAGATTTAGATCAATGGCTGAGATTAAATGCTCATTTAAATCTCACTTTATATTTTTTAATTCACCCCACTTTAATAAAGACCCATTTAGTCATTGATTTCCAAAGTCACTTTTCCTTTCTAATTTTTCATTGACTTTATAAAAGTCACTTTAAAATTAGACCTAGTAACTTTATCACTTAAAGTCACTTTTAAATTAGATTTTAACTTTATAAAAATTATAAAGTCACTTTAGGAGAAAAATTAAAATCTTTTGGACACTTTTCCCTAGGCCAAAGATCAAAGCCTAAGGGAACCACTTGTCCTCTGGTACCAAATTTCAACATCTATGTGCGTTCCAGAGGCTTATAACTTGTAAGGGAAGGTATGGAATTATTTTTCTTTACCATATAAGACTTATTCTCCACTTTACAGATGGTTGTGACGTCATTTTCCCTTTCTTCCTATGTTAAAGTTTGCATAAAGTGCCTAGAAGTGTTTAGTCGACATTTATAAGGGCCAAAACTAGTTATTGTCATTATAGTCTCATTAAAATGATTATTGTTCATGAGCTGGCATGAAGAAGAGAAAAATGAGCATAATTTTTGTTTACGAATTTTCCTTGGGAGGAGGAAAAAACAAAATACAAGTAGAGGGTAATTAGTCCTAAATTCAATAAGTCGAGAAAGGAGTTTGAAACCCCTGTTAAATTGTCCCCTAAGCATGAGAAAAGGTCGATAAAAACACCGAGATCGTAGGAAGCAGATGGAAGTGTGGAAAAATCTCTAGATGCAATACTCTCAACAAACCCAATGCCTCCTCTAGAGAAGGAAACCCTGGCATCTTGATCCAAAATGGATCTAGTATAGGCTCTAAGTCTAAAAATATTCCTCACAAAGGAAAATCAAAGTTGAAGAATGCTCTTGGAAATAGTCTTATTGCATAGATCTCTTCATTCTGAATCTAACACAATTTCGATGGGCTAAAATGGGCTTCAGATGAAGAAGTTATTGTAAAAATAAATTTGCCCAATGCCCTTAGAAAAGGAGACAATTCTCATTAAATGGGACTTAAGGGAAAATGTGTTTTTAAACATAAAATCCCTTAAAGTTCATCGCATCACATTCCTTCATCGTATCACATATATGTTATAATGGAGCATTGTCGTTGCATCAGAGAAAGTCAAGCGGAGTGTTTAAAACACCCGTGACTATATGACTTGCCGACATGCAATGGCGCCGATAAGCGAAAGGCCGATTGATCAGAGATCGGCAAACGGGGAACCAAAATGCAAAGGGGTCATGTGATGCCGATAATGTGATATGCAATTTCAATCTACGTCGGCGATCAATGATCAAAGGATCCCCTATACAAAAGGCCACTTTCAATTGCAATTGTCATAAAGTGGGGCCGACGATCAGCATCAGTGATATATATCGGATCGGCGGATCGGATCAGCGATATATATATTGACCGGCACAGTAGATTGGGTCGATCTGATATGCCATATGCGATATTAGTGATCGAAGCGATCAAAGATTAGAGATTGGGGAATGAAAAGGATTGGGAAGCAGTAGACCCATGCGACGTGAGATTGCGATTTGCGATGAAGGCGCGGATCCGATAAGGTTATGGTCGCAATTTCATAATATTTGAAATCTCGCTGAATGACCCATGATGTGTTTTTCCTGTGTATTCATTATTTGGATATTTTTGGAATGTAGGTAGAAGAACAACAAACTGTGTCATTCCCATTGGAAACAGTCCATCGCACCTATGCCATGCTATAAGCAGGATTTTCTGTAATAGGAATGCGTTATACATAGAGAGTCACAGAGCCAAAGAGCTAGAGGGCTAGTCAAAGAGACAAAGGAATTATTAGACACAGAGAAACAAACAGGAAGCCGCAGAGCTAGAGGGATGCCTCACAAAAGCCCTATAGCACAGTTGAAAGGGGAGGTTTTGGAGTTGCTTGGAGGTCGAGCTAAACCAGAAGCTTAGAGAGCAAGAGCAGAGCCGGGAGCCAGAGCCAGAGTAAGAGCCAAGAGCCAAAGCCAAAGCTAGAGCCAGAGCCAAGAACCAGAGCTAGAGCGAGAACTAGAGTCGAGAGCCAGAGCCAGAGCCGAGGGCTAGAGCTAGAGTGAGAGCCAGAGCCGAGAGCGAGAGCCAAGAACCGAGAGCCAGAGATCCAAATGGCCAAGGATAAAAATAGTATTCTAATCCCAATGGTTCAGTCGTAACCTATTGGAGTTTAGCGTGGAACTTGTAAAAGAATTCAGCCATAATCCCAAAGAGTCTAATCGAGTTGATTAGAGCTCAAGGAGACATAGCCCAAGAGGTTTGAGTGAACTCCATATTATATTGCTATTATGTGTGATTGTGTATTGCTGCATTGTATTTGCTGTTATACGTTTTATATCAGTTCAAGCAAATAAACTTAAAGAACTTAACAATTAAAGTACAAACACAAGCATATACCTATTTCAAGTTCTTTTAATTTTGCAAATTATCAATCATAAGCATAGATCTTGAAAATATACAAGCTTTGGAGTGGCAGAGGATCTTGTAAGCATGACAAGAAGCCTTTAGTGCCCCATTTCATATCAGGTGGTATCAGAGCTGGTTATATCAGAGCATCAGGTTGATTAACCCCACCTTCAAAGAAGGTTATATTAGAGCAAGTTATACTAGATTAGGTGTTCTCATGATGTTTGATCGATCAAAGAAGGATGCTTGATTAACAGAGAAATCTATTTGCTTGTTTAACTTGAGAGGTGTTTAAACAGTCAAGGATTAATTGTTCAATTGTTTGTAAGCTGCCTATTGTTTGAGTTGCAAAGGTTCAGGGAAAGCTATTGATAAGCTAAGTCTAGGAGAGGACAAGAAGGATGAAGGGCTAAAGGCATTCTTCTTATCCCAGAGGACCTCAAAGCAATCCTTGAAGCACAAGAGATTTGTTGCAAAAGGTTGCTTGAATAAGCTCTTTGTTAATCTTGTTTCAAGTTGTTTGTTCATTCTGATAAGGACAACTTCTATAAGTGAGTCTTCAAATTCTTCTTTCTTCACAAGATTCTTTGATGAAGACAAGAAGAAAGACTTGTTCACCATGATGGATATGGTGAGAGAAATGTATGAGGATGGAAGGAAGAGCATCATATTTAGAGAGTAGTTGAATTCCATGAAGGAAGAGAAGCAATTTCTTTTTGACAAATTGCAGGAAATGGAGAGGCAACTTCATATTGCAAATATGAACCTGAAAATGATGCATGAGTTGGAGACAAAACTCCTTGTTGCCAAAGAAGCCTTGGTCAAGTATCAACTTGAAGAAGAGGTAAACAATTCCTGTTTGTCTTCAAATTGTTCTAAGAATGTTTATGTTGGTTCTTTTGAAAAACATACCAGAGGCATAGGGTCCAAGTTAATGTCCAAGATGGGCTATGAAGGAAAAGGCTTGGGAAAACATTGCATGTTCCTTTTGTGGTTTGGTTAACCGTAATGTTTCTAGATGTTGGAAGAGAACAACCACATACAGGAAACTTTTGAAGGAAAGAAAGCAAGAAGGCAAAGGTCCACTGGACAAGGAAAACCGTGCTGTCAAGAGGATGCACATGTGTTGCACTTACTAGCATAGGCAAGGACATATTGCTGCAAAATGTTGAACTCTGAATCCAACAATGCTTCCACGAAACTTGAAGAAGGTGGAAAGCAAGAATGGCAAGGATGGGAAGAAAGATCCCATGATTGATGTGTTTTAGGATGATTCACATGTTGATGCTGATGTGCAGACAAAGGTAGGACCTTTGAAATCAACTGGTAAGAAATGGTTAGAGTTCATATCCAATTAAGGTTGCATGTCTTTTGAAAATGCATCATATCTCTAGAATGCATTTCTTTGTTGATGGAATGCAAGTTGCAGGTTTTTATCAAGAAGGTGAATGGAAAAAGTTGAGTAGGAGACTCACTTTATTGTTCCAACATTATATTCATTTCAGCTTCGAAAGTACAGTGTGCTTAAGAAAAAGTTGAAGGATGAAATACATGCATAAGCATGATATACATGAACACAAGGATGTTGACGATTTCCTTGTATTTAAACATGTATGTGTGATTAACTTGAAGGGTTGATTACTTTGTTGTAAACATGCATGCAATGCAATATTGACTTAAGAAAAGTTGATTTGGTCTCCAAGATATAGATGATGATGAAGTGTCTCATCTTTGAAAAAGAATCCTAAAGTTCCTTTTCTACATGCTTGACTTGAAGGGACAATTGTTTTAAAGGCATGTTTGATTGGCTTGTTATCTATTCAATCATTTGTATGCAGATGTAAAGACATGGAGGTGTTCAAAAGATGTGAAACTATTTCCTTTGTTGAAGCAGGAGTTTAGGCCATCCAGTTGTTGTCTGTAATCCTGTTATTGTTAACATTTTTTGTTGACAGTATGTCAAACAAGTACAAATGAAAATTTTGTGAAGAAGATATAACTTCACATTGGTTTGAGCCACCTTTGATCAATGATCAAGGTAGATAAGTTCAAACTACCTTCTGTGAGCTTCTCAACAGGAGTTCTGCAGGAAGTTGAGGATGACAATTCTTCCTAGGAGGACCAACACATCCAGGAAGGAAAGTGTTCAAAGGTTTTGGTTCAGAGGCACTATGCAAGGAAAGTGTATGGGGGCTGAAATAAGAGGGTGAGGTACTTTCATTTACTGTTCAGAACAATATATCAGTCTTTTGGAGTCCAAAAGCTTTTTAGTGGGAAGGAGTGATGCAAAATGGATCTAGTATATAGACTCTAAGTCAAAAAATATTCCTCACAGAGGAAAATGAAAGTCAAAGGATGCTCTTGGAAATAGTCTCATTGCATAGATCTCTTCATTTTGAATCTAACACAATTTGAATGGGCTAAAATGGACTTCCGATGAAGAAGTTATTTTAAAAATATATTTTCCCAATGTCCTTAGAAAAGGAGCCAATTTCTCAATAAATGGGACTTAAGGGAAAATGTGTTTTTAAATATAAAATCCCTTAAAGTTCTTCACATCTTATTCCTTCATTGTAACGCATATATGTTATAATGGAGAATTATCATCGCATCGGAGAAAGTCAAGCGGAGTGTTTAAAAGACCAATGACCATGTGACTTTCCAACATGTGATGGTGCCGATAAGTGAAAGCACCGATTGATCGAAGATTAGTGATCGGGGAACCAGAATGCAAAGGGGTCATGTGATGTTGATAATGCAATATGTGACTGTGATTGGCTTCAGTGATCAGTGATTGGCAGATCCCTGGTACAAAGGGTCATTACGACTTGAAATTGCGATAAAGCGAGGTCAGTGATTGCCATCGGTGATATATATCGAATCGGTGGATCAGATCAGTGATATATATATCGACCGACACAGTATATTGGGTTGATATACAAGACTGGAACAGAACTCTCACCAACTTTAAACCGACTACTTCTATTCATATATCAAATCATATTCATGAGTGGCATAGTCGTCATTGAATGGTTAAGACTTATGTTCCTGATTAGATTTTGGCTGAGTGGATTATAAAATACTTGTTTCCATCAATCAACGAGGATGTGGAAAAAAGTGGAGTTAAAGCAATAAATTGCTCGTTCCCAATATTTGGATTTTATTTATACACATTCTTGCATGCTCTACGACAAGATTCTAAATGCACCTTGACCAACTTTCCCAGTCCTCCTCCTCCATCGTAGAGTAAGGACTCTCAGGCCAACGACAGTGTGATTGGTTATTTGAGCACACAAATGGCAAGTAGACCATCTGGTCAAACACTTACCATTTCTAATCAAACTTCCAATGCATCATAAAACACTCTTGCTTCAGAAGTCAATGTCGTGTCATCTGACAAGAGAAAGAATCAAAAGCAACCAGGAGGCAAGAAGAAGGGGAAAAATAAGAAGAAGCAAGATGATCCCCCTCAAGAGAAATTATCAGATTCCTCTACTTCGGCACTAAAACCTCGTTATCCATGTCTAATCTATAATGACGAGCATTTTACAAGCGATTGTTGATCCAAAATGGATCTAGTATAGACTCTAAGTCTAAAAATACTCCTCACAGAGGAAAAAGAAAGTCAAAGGATGCTCTTGGAAATAGTCTCATTGCATATATCTCTTCATTCTGAATCTAATGCAATTTGAATGCGCTTCAGATGAAGAAGTTATTGTAAAAATAAATTTTCCTAATGTCCTTAGAAAAGGAGGAAATTTCTCATAAAATGGGACTTAAGGGAAATACATGTTCCTTAGAGGAAATCGCATTAGAGGAAAAGCAAAGGAGAAAACTTACCATAGGCTGAAGGATGCAGCGATATGCGATTGCAATTTGTTGCATCACGATATCACATCACACATAACACAAGGGGAAGGACCTATAACATTGCGAAGAGCTGATATGCAATGCACCGATATCGGCAATCAGTGATTGGGTAGCGCAATACAAAGGGTTGTTGACATGCGATGATGTGATGTGCGATCAATGATAGTGATACTTTGATGTGATCAACGATCAACAATTGGAGGAGCATAGCACCAAGAAGATATGCGATAGGCCGATGGGGATGAGCACTTTGAGTCATCGGATTGGAAAAGGAATCAACAGTCAAGATCTGATCGGAGATCGTTGATCTGGGGAGCTTAAGGGCTGCGGACCATGGAAGAAGCGACCACCAATAAGCAATATAGTGATAATGTCGATAGCCGATGAGGTGTCAATCAGAGTGATAAGAGATCGGTAAATCAGATTGCGATTATGCAAAGGGGAAAATGCACCATGCGACATGTGATTGCAATGGGCAGACTCGATGACATTATAATGTCAAGTTTATTGTTCCTTGAGATCTGGATTAATCTTTTTTTCCATGAATTTCCTGTGCATTGGTTATTATGTTCTATTTTCGGTAATTTTCCAAAAGAAAGGCCACCTATGTATTTTCTTTTCAGCGGCTCCCATTCACCTGTGCCATGCTATAAGTAGGCATTTTGTAATAGGAATGTGTTATAGAAGACATAGAAACACAGAGCCAGTGAGCTAGAGGGCTAGATGCAGAGCCACAGAGCCAGAGATCTAGAGGGCCAGACACAGAGCCACAGAGCCAGGGAGCGAAGGGCCAGTCAAAGAGACGCAGAGCCATAGAGAAATGATGAAACATAACGTGTCATGAAAACATGAATTAGAACACAGAAGAGAAGGAAAAGATACAGACATAAGGGTCCAGCACAGATGAAGGAATTTTTGGGAACCAAAGAGGTTTTGGTAACCGTCTAGGGGGTCTGGAGACATGATCTTGTGGACTCGAGGAGTTCGAGCCATCAGAGGCATAAATCCCATTGTTTTGTAGAGGCTTAGGGGGAGCTCACACATTGGAAATAATACAAGCCACTAAGAGGAGAACAGAGAGAAGCCACCAAAGGTTAGAGGCGGTTATTCTCCTTACAAAGATCCAGAGCCAAAGCCAAGAGCCAGAGCGAGGGAGAGAGCTAGAGCTAGAGCCGAGAGCCAGAGCCAAGAGCCAGAGCCGAGGGCCAAGAGTCGAGATCCAGGGCTGAGAGCCGAGAGCTAGAGAGCAAAACGGCTAGGGATAAAAATGGTATTCTAAGCCCAATGGTTCAGTCATAATCTATTGGAGTTGATTGTGGAACTTGTAAAAGAATTCAACCATAATCCCAAAGAGTCTAATCGAGTTGATTAGAGCTCAAGGAGACGTAGCCCAAGATATTAGGGTGAACTCCATATTATATTGTTGTCTCCTGTGGTTTTCTTATTTGCTACTTTATTTACTATTATATGAATTTCATATCAGTTTAAGAAAATGAGCATAAGCACTTAATAGTTAAAGGCAAACACAAGCATACACCTATTTCATGTTATTTTAATTCCACAAATTATCAATCATAAGCATAGATCTTAGGGATATATAAGCTTTGGAGTGGGATAGGTTTTGTAAGCAAGACAAGAAACCTTTAGTGCCACATTTCAAATCAGGTGATATCTGAGCATCAGGTTGATTAACCCCACCTTCAAAGAAGGTGGTATTAGAGTTGGTTATATCAGAGTAACTTATAGCAGAGTAGGTTGTATCATTAAGTAGGTTGTATCATGATGCAAGTGGTATCAGATCAGAATGCTTGATTGACAGAGCAATCTATATGCTTGTTTGACTTGAAAGGTGTTCAAACATTATAAAGGATTTAGCTGTTTGATTGTTTGTAAACTCACTGTTGTGTGTGTTTGCAGAGGTGAAGGGAAAGCTATTAGTAGCTAGGTCTAGGAGAGGACAAGAAGGAAGAAGGGTTGAAGGAATTATTCTTATCCCAGAGGACCTCAGAGCAATCCTTGAAGCAGAAGAGGTTTGTTGCAAAAGGTTGCTTGAATAAGCTCTTTGTTAATCTTGTTTTAAGTTCTTTTGTTCATTTTAATAATGACTACTTCTACAAGTAAGTACTCAAATCCTTCCTTCATCACAATATTCTCTGATGAAGACATGAACCAAGACTTGTTCATCATGATGGATATGGTAAGAGAAATGAGTGTTGAACTTCGAGATCAGTTGAATTCCATGAAGGAAGAGCAGTAGTTGCTTTCTAACAAATTGCAGGGAGTGGAAGGCCAACTTCATATTACAAATATGAACCTGGAAAGGGTGCATGAGTCGGAGACACAACGCTTTGTTACCAAATAAGCTTTAGTCAAGTATCAGCTTGAAGAAGAGGTAAACAATTCCAGTTTGTCTTCGAATTCCTCTAAGAATGTTTATGTTGGTTCTTTAGAAAAACATACTAGAGTCATAGGGTCCAAGTTAATGTCCAAGATGGGCTATCAAGGAAAAGGCTTGGGCAAACATGCATAGGGTATTGTTGAGCCAATAATGTTTGAGGAAAGGCCTAAGTATTTGGGTCTTGGATATGGACAATCTTATAGAGAAAGTTCCAAAGTTGCCATGAAGACAATTGAAACAATTCCAAGAAGGAGGTTCATTTCAGGTCTTCTACCTCAAGAGTGTAAAGATTGTATCCATGGGGAATGCAATAGTTTGAAACATGCGTTGCAGTACAAAGGTGTTCATAAGCATACACTTGAACCAAAGAGTTGTGGAAACTCTGAAAGCTTTGAATAGATTGATGGTGTTCCAAAGGGGGCCACTTCTTCATTTGACTCACCTCTTCATGAAGGTAATAAAGGTGAAAAAGAAAGGTATAAATGCAGTTCTAATCATATTCCTTTTGATTATGTAAAGCATGGTAAATTTCCATATAAGCACTAGAAAAACATTGCATGTTCCTTTTGTGGTTTGGATAACCATAATGTTTCTAGCTATTGGAAGAACGTGGCCACATGTAGGAAACTTTGGAAGGAAAAGAAGCAAAAAGCAAAACATCCATTGGACAATGCAAATCATGATGTTGAGAAGATCACATGTGTTGCACTTACTACCATAAGCAAGGACATATTGCTGCAAAATGTTGGACTCTGAATCCAACAATGCTTCCAGGAAACTTGAAGAAGGTGGAATGAAAGAATGGCAGAAATTGAAAGAAAGATTCCATAAATGATGTGTTTCAGGATGATTCACATGTTGATGTTGATGTGCAAACAAAGGTAGCACCTTTGAAATGGATTGGTAAGAAATGATTAGATTTCTTATTCAATTAAGGTTGCATGTCTTTTGAAAATGCATCAAATCAACAAAATGCATTTCTTTGTTAATGGAATGCAAGTTGCAGGCTTTTACCAAGAAGGTGAATGGAAAAGTTGAGTAGGAGACTCACTTTATTGCTGCAACGTTATATTCATTTCAGCTTCAAAAGTACAGTGTGCTTAAGCAAAAGTTGAAGGATGAAATGCATGCATGCGAATGATGTGCGCGAACACAAGGACGTTGATGATTTCCTTATATTTGAACATGTGTGTGTGATTAACTTGAAGGGTTGATTACTTTGTTGTAAAGATGCATGTAATGCAATATTGACTTGAGAAAAGTTGATATGGTCTCCAAGATGGAGATGTTGATGAAGTGTTTCATCTTTGAAAAAGAACTGTAGAATTCTTTTTCTACATGCTTGACTTGAAGGGTCAATTGTTTTAAAGGCATGTTTTGTTGGCTTGTTATCTAGTCAATCATTTGTGTGCAAATGTAAAGACATGGAGGCAATTCACAAGATGTGAAAATATGTTTCTTTTGTTGAAGCAGGAGTTTAGGCCATCCAGTTGTTGTCTGTAATCCTGTTCTTGTTAACATTTGTTGTTGACAGTATGTCAAACAAGTACAAATAAAATTTTTGTGAAGTAGATATAACTTCACATTGGTTTGAGCCACCTTGTATTAATGATCAAGGCATAGAAGTTCAAACTACCTTTTGTGACCTTCTCAGCAGGAGTTCTGCAAGAAGTCAAGGAGGAAAACAATTCTTCCCAGGAGGACAAGCACATAAAGGAAGGAAGTGTTCAAAGGATTTGGTTTAGAGGCACTATGCAAGGCAAGTGTATGGAGGCTGAAAGAAGAGGGTGAGGTACTCTCATTTACCGTTCAGATCAGTATATCATTCTTTTGGAGTCCAAAAGATTTTTAGTGGGAAGGTGTGATCCAAAATGGATCTAGCATAGACTCTAAGTTTAAAAAGATTCCTCATAGAGGAAAATGAAAGGCAAATGATTCCCTTGGAAATAGTCTCATTGTGTAGATCTCTTCATTTTGAATCTAACACAATTTGAATGGGCTAAAATGGAGTTCAGATGAAGAATTTATTGTAAAACGAAATTTGCCCAATGTCCTTAGAAAAGGAGGCAATTTCTCATTAAATGGGACTTAAGGGAAATACATGTTCCTGAGAGGAAATTGCATCAGAGGAAAATCAAAAGAGAGGACTTACCGCAAGCTGAAGCATGCAGCAATATGCGATTGTGATTTGCACATCGCAATATCACATCGTACATAACCCAAGGGGAGGACCCGTAGCATTGCGGAGGGCTGATATGCAATGCGTTGAGATCAGCGATTGGGTAGTGCAATATAAAGGGATGTTGACATGCGATGATGTGATGTGCAATCAATGATAGCGATATGCTGATGCGATCGGTGATCAGAGGAGCATAACACCAAGACCCATGCCATTACGCATTACAATATGCGATAGGCCAATGAGGACGAGCACTTTGAGCCGTTGGATCAGAAAAGGAATCAACGGTTAGGATCTGATCAGAGATCGCTGATCGGGGGAGCTTAAGGGCTGTGGACCATGGAAGCAGCAACTACCGAAAAGCGATATAGCGATAATGCCAATAGCTAATGAGGCAGTGATCGAAGTGATCAGAGATCGGTAAATCAGATCGCGATAATGCAAAGGGGCCAATGCACTATGCGACATGAGATTTTGATGGGTAGACCCGACGACGTTATAGTGTCAATTTTATTGTTCCTTGATATTCAGATTAATTTATTTTGCCATGAATTTCCTATGCATTTGTTATTATGTTCCATTTTTGGGAATTTACCCGAAGAAAGGCCGACTGTGTATTTTCTTTGTAACGGTTCCCATTCACCTGTGCCACGTTGTAAGTGGGTGTTTTTTAACAGGAATGCAATATAGAAGATGCAGGACCATAGAGCCAGTGAGCCAAAGGGACAGACGCAAAGCCACAAAGCCAGAGAGCTAGAGGGCCAGACACAGAACCAGTGAGCCATAGGGCCAGTCGAAGAGATGCAGAGCCACAGAGAAATGATGAAACATAATGTGTCATGAAAACACAAATTAAAGCATAGAAGAGAAGGTGAAGAGACGGACAGAAAGGTCTAGCACAGAGGAAGGCGTTTTTGGGAACCAAATACGTTTTGGTAACCGTCCAGGGGGTCTGGAGGCATGATTCTTATGGACTCAAGGATTTCGAGCCATCAGAGGGATAAATCCCATCATTGTGTAGAGGCTCAGGGGTAGCTCAGGCATTGGAAATAATCCGAGCCAATAAGAGGAGAACAGAGAGAAGCCACCAGAGGTTGGAGAAAGTTATTCTCCTTACAAAGATCCAGAGCGAGAGCCAAGAGCTAGATTCAGAGCCAAAAGCCAAAGACAGAGCCAGAGCCAAAGCTGAGAGCTGGAGCTGAGAGCCAAGAGCCAAGAGCCAAGAGCCAGAGCCGAGAGCCAAGAGCCGAGAGCCGAGAGCCGAGAGCCAGAGAGCCAGAGAGCCAAATGACGAGGGATAAAAATGGTATTCTAAGCCCATGGTTTAGTCGTAACATATTGGAGTTGAATGTGGAACTTGAAAAGAATTCACCCATAATCCCATAGAGTCTAATTGAGTTGATTAGAGCCTAAGGAGACGTAGCCCAAGATATCAGGGTGAACTCCATATTATATTGTTGTCTCTTGTGGTTTGCTTATTTGCTGCTTTATTTACTGCTATATGCATTCCATATTAGTTTAAATAAATCAACATAAGCACTTAACAGTTAAAGGAAAACACAACCATACACCTATTTCAAGTTCTTTTAATTCTGCAAATTATCAATCATAAGCATAGATCTTCGGGATATATAAGCTTTGGAGTGGGAGAGGTTCTTGTAAGCATGACAAGAAGGCTTTAGTGCCTCACTTCAGATCAATTGTCCACATCGCTCAGAAGTCTATAAGATTCTAAAGACTTCTAACATATCTGTAGTATTGATTGATCCATTTCCAAACCCGGAGATACATTTGGTTGTGACAGACCATGCTTCCACATCCCAAGTACTTATTCTATCGATTACAAAGCCTCAAAACGAAATAAATATTATGGAAATCCATTGTCGTCTTCGAATAATCAGGCCACTGATCAACCTAATCCTTCAACATCAACTTCATCTGAAAATATTCCACCACCTATTGTGCTAGAATTGACAATAAAAGGACCAAAGGGAGTTGTGCATAAATCGACATTTTGCCCTCGAGCTCGAGCAGCTTAGAAAAATAACATAGTAGAATACCTTTCTCAATCCCCTTCTGCTATGTCGACACTCGAGGTGTTACAAAAATGTCCCTCCTAGGAGCAGGCTTTACTGTCAACAATTAGTGGAATAGACCCTACGGATTCAAATCTTGTGGTTTTTAACCATGCGGAATATACACTACAGTTATGGGCACAATTAGCTTTCCTAATTCAAGTAAAGGCTCTCAATAAGAATGTTCACTGAACTATTATGTACAAGGGGGCATATACTTGCATGATGTCAATAAGCTGCTGGAAAACACTTGGTTCACCCCCATTGTCAAGATCATCAACAACGTTAAAAGCTTTCGACAGATGCACATATACACCTTGTGGGATTTTGAGTAACCTGCAAATTGAACTAGGGAGGAAAACAATTACTATTGAATTTGAGGTAGTTGATGGACCCCTCGACTACAACATTTTAATGTGAAGGCAATGGGTAAATGCTATGGCTGTTGTTGTTTCCACGTACTTTCGTACGATTGTGTTCCCTCATAAAGGTGGAATCACAATTATTGATCAACTCGCCTTCTTTGCATCTAGTTCTCAGGTGAATGGAAGCATTCCGTTGACACACTAACCCCTGCTATCACTTCAAAGTGTTGGTGTAGGTCTCTTTAAGGATCCAACCCTCGCTACCGTCACCATCTGATTTGGCGGAAGTGGCAAGAGTAGAGACTTGCAACATGATTTTCTCCACATCATCTGATTTAAGGAGGATTACCAACAATTCTGAAGTTGATAGTAATACTAAAGTTATGCCGCTAATCTGCATTGAGCTTGCATAGCAATCAATTTTTCTGGCTTGAGCAGCAAACCCAAATCCACTTTCACCAATTATATGGGTAGACCATTCATTAGAATATGGTACTCCTTCGGATCGTTTTTCATGTATATTTTCTATAGATGAAGGAATTGTCCAATCAATGATGATAGGAGAAAACCTTGGGAAGATTATCATCATCATTCCCATCTTCTAGATGACATCGAATATTATTAAAATGAACTTAACCACCCTTCAGTTGTTGATTTCCTTTCGAATTTTGTTTTCATAGACACATTAGATTTGGAGCGAAACCTGTCAAATATTGAAGAAATGATTTCTATTTATATTTCGAGCAAACCTAATGTTGTAGAAAACATTCATGTCGAAAAATATTTTTCTCCATGAGAACTTGATAATTACCGTACTCTCTTTCATGAATTTTGAGATATATTTGTATGGTCATACGAGGAGATGGCAGGTATAGACTCTAGTATTGTTGAACATGAAAAAAAATTATCCTGATGTCAAACTAGTATGATAGTGGCTTCGACCTATTCATCCAAAGAAAGTTGCTACCATTAAAGCAAAGGTTGAAAAGCTTTTGCATGTTGGTTTCATTTACCCTATACCTCTTACTGACTGGGTTTCCAACGTTGTTCCTGTGATAAGAAAACAAGGAACAATTTGAGTGTGCATCGATTATGGGGATGTAAATCAGGCATGTCCAAAGGACAATTATCCTACTCCTTTTATCGACCAGATTATTGGTGAATGTTCTGGATGCAAAATTTTCTCATTTATGGATGGTTTTTCCAGATACAATCAAATCAATATCCGCCCACAGTGTTGGGTTGTGTTATATTCTTTCCATGACTAGCCCACGTAATTAACCAAGGGGTTAGAGGGGGGGCAGAGCACCCCCTTCATTGCGCCGATTGTGTAGCGGGGGGGTCACAAGGGGTTTGAGGTGTACCCATAACCCCACTTTATGGGGTCCATGGCAGCACCTCGGAAAATTTTAGTTTTGGACCCTATGTTAGGATGGGCGGACCCACCTATGGTTTTGTGTATGATTTTGGCATATGTTTTTGGACGCGATGGTTTTTGGTCCGTGGTATTGGATGCTTCAGCATGTATAGATATGTATTATAACATTGAAAGGAACATAATGAAAAATCAAGCTGGTAGTCCCACTTTTGGGATCTAGGGGAAATCTTTGTGTATATGTGTTTTATGAGTTATTCTCTCGCATTGTTTCTTTTCTGTGTTTTAGAATTCGTATGTAGGTAATTTATATACAAGGTTAAAACCTACACACAGGACTAATCTAAAACAACTTTTATATGTCCATGGGGCACATTTTCTTATAGGAAACTCCCATTTGGTTTGAAGAATGTAGCGGCGACATTTCAGAGGGCAATGAACTATGACTTCCATAACATCAAACACATTGTTCAACCTTAACTTGACGATTTACCTTCTCATTCACGAAAGTAGACTAATCACCCACAACATTTGAGAGCGATATTTTACGGTGCTGACACTACAAGATACGACTCAATCCACACAAATGTGTGTTTTGTGTTGGTTCTGGTCGATTGCTTGGTTTTTTAGTGTCTAGAGATGGAATTCGACTCGATCCATTAAAGGTTCAGCCAATTCTTGACTTGCCTCCACCTTCAAATATTTTATAGTTACAGAGACTCCAAGGGAAGGCTAACTTTTTGAGGAGTTTCATTCCCAATTAAACTAAAATGGCTAAAGGTCTTACACATCTTTTGAAAAAGGAGATACCCTTCCATTAGGATCAGGTTGCGCAAGCTTCCTTTGATGCTCTTAAAGATACCTTGATTAAAGTGTCATTAATGTATTCTCTGAATTATCGAAATAACTATTACCTGTATCTCATTGTTGCAGATACAACCATTGCCATGGTTTTAGTCCAAGAGGAAAATGGGATTGAATATCTGATATATTATTTGAGCCGCAATCTCAATGATAGATAAAGTAAGTACTCTTATGTCAAGAAACTAGCTTTGGCAACAATGTAAGCTATTAACAAATTTCGCCACTACATCCTACTCCAGAAGACCACCATCATTTTAGATTGCAACCTTATGACATATATTTTCTCACATCAATTGCTGAGGGGAAAATACTCAAAATGGATCATCATTTTGCAGGAGCTTGATCTGGAATTCATCAAGTCCAAATCAAATAAATCTCTTGTTTTCGCCGAGTTTCTTTGTGACCTTCCTTCAACCTCCATTGATTCAACATCTGAACCATCAATTTTGGATTAGTCTCTATTTTTGACATCGTCATATGGAGATATATTGATCTATCTTCAGAGCCAAACTTTCCAACCTGAAACGTCTCGCTCGCAATAATGACATATTCGATACCAAGCCAAAGATTATCTGATCATTGGTGACACTCTTTATCGTCGTTGTATCGATATGATTTTACGGAGGTGCCTCACACATGAGGAAGTCGAGAAAGCCTTGAATGATTTCCATTCAGGTGCTTGTGGTGGAAAATTATCTGGATATGCTATCGCATAGATAATTCTCTTCTAGCCAACTATATTCAAATATTGTAATATTGTCGTTAGAAGCTGTCATGCATGCCAGATATATGACCACAGAACTAGATTACCATCTACACCATTGCATCCAGCCATTTTTGTTCGACCATTCGCCAAAAGGGGCATTGACTTCATGACATGTAACCCCACCTTGACCGGGGGGCATGGGTATATTATAGTCACCGTTGACTATTTTACCAAATGGTCCGAGGCGATGCCAACATTAAACAACAATGGCGAAAGAACTGCTATTTTATTTTTTAACCTCGTGGTTGCCCATTTTGGTGTACCACAGGCCATATTTATAGATCATGGGTTGCATTTTCACAATGACATGATGGCTGAGTTAACTGTTAAGTTAGGACTGTCACATGATATTTCTACCCCTTATTATCCACAAGCGAATGGACAAGTTGAGGCCATCAACAAAGTCTTGAAGCCAATGTTGCAAAGAATGATAAGGGTTCATAAATTAAAATGGAATTTAATCATGTACTCTGCCTTCTAGGTGTTAGGATATTCCGACACATAGGAATAGTTAAGTTCAACTTGGTCTAGTATAGAGTTAGGTTAGCGTTAGGTAAAGTGTGTTTCTTTACCGTTGTACATTTTGTAACTTACAATCCGACGGTCACGATATGTAGTGATCCCGACAGTTCATTCTCTCCTCGGTATTACCGACACTTGATCCATGGCTTAACACCCGATTGGTCCATGATCTCTATTTAAAGAGCATGGAGGGTCATTTGTAGATTAACTGTTCACGAGAGAAGCTTATGTAAATTTTCATTCTGTTATTAATAAATTGCCTGAAGTGGCCGCGTTGGCTCAGGCCGTGGACTGTTTCCCTCTTTGAGGGTTTTAACCACGTCAAAAATACTGGTGTATTGATCTGTGATATATTTGAGCGGTGTCCTTTTGGTGTTATGTCTGAGGAACTTACCCTGTAAATTCCTACATGGTATCAGAGCTATTTGAGGGCCGCGTCCGTTGGTGATCTAAATCTGAAGCCGGAAGAACTGCATGCGGCTGTCGTTTCCTAGATCTACTGTTTCTGACTGCTTTCGGGCCGAGAGGACTGCTCTGTTGTGTTCGGAGCATCTGTTCCAGTGAGGAACCCCTTTCGTTTCACGCGAAAAGGTTCCCGGTAGCCCTATCTGCGTCATTTTTACTGGAGGTGATACAGTCTTATTTTGCCAGTTTACTATTTCTCTACTCCTTTCTCTCTCTTATTTCGTTTCGGTTTATTTAGTTTTTTTTAACCGGATCTATACCTTTCATTTCTGCGTATGCTCTTTGCCCTGCGACTCTGTGCGATCTGGGCAAATCAGAAACAGAAAGGAAGATTTTTTTTCTCATGCGTATGCTCTTTTCCCTGCACCTTAGTGTGATCTCGGAAAATCAGAAACATTGAGAAAAATATTTAGTTTTTCGGCTAAAGCTAATTTTTTTAAATATTTAGTTTTTTGGGTAAAGCTAACTTCGAGCCATAAGGTTCGTTTTTCTTTGCATGTCCGTGTTGGGTTTTGTGTTTTGTGTTTTGTAGGGAAAAAGAGGTTTCTCAAGGCAAGCACGCAAACCAAAGCCCACCCCCCCCCTCTCTCTCTCTCTCTC
>APFE031156832.1:0-14852 GCA_000404065.3 Pinus taeda
TACTGCGTTGAGACGTCCCCCTCCAACTGGGTTGCAGAATGAGCATCTCTGGTGAATGAAAATTTCACAATGGGAATTAATGACTTGTGGGAGTGAAAGCCAAATATACCAAACATTTGTAACTTATCAAGAGATGCTATGTCCAAAACATGTAGAAGTGGATCTTATACTTAAGGGAAGTTACCCTTCTCTTCCTATCACAATGGGCTAACATGTCCCTTGTGAGAATTAAAGCTTTGTGGGAAAGATCTACCGATCCAAACTAGATATAAATCCTAGAGTACAAAATTGATCAATAAGATGAAACTTTATTTGATCTACTTAAAACTTTATTTTCTATATATGATAACATATTCTTGAAATTGGATAATGGAATATGTTAGCTATGAAACCTAGAGTACAAAATTCATCAATAAGATGAAACTTTGTTTGATCCACTTAAAACTTTATTTTCTATGTATAATAACATATTCTTGAAATTATAATGGAATATGGAAGAAAAATGGGGTAGACACATTGCAAAAAAAAAATCACTTTCATCATTAAGTCTTACATTATATTTAGACACTTAAGAGCTAGCTAAGATCAATTTGTTCTAATATACTTTTACATAAATGTCTTTTTTTAGTGTTTTCCTTAGTATGCATTAATATGCATTTATAGCTATGCTATCCAATAATTACTAGACATCGATGATCAAATAATTCATATTCTCTTCTATACTAATAACTATATTGATCTATAAAGTAATATTTGATTGGTTCATAATTTTTATTTAAAAAAAAAAAATTATTAACAATCAATTGAGATAATATTTTATGTAAATAAATTATTTTGCACTACTATATTCCCTGATATCAAGATTGCTAGGGTTGTGCATGTGCATGGTCTCCATCAGATTTAACCATGTAATGCACTAGTTTACTAATCTTCAATATATTTTTACAAGCAATTACTTAAAGTATTTGACTTATGTGTAACTACCCAATTAGTCTAACATACATGTATATTTATACACAACCCTCCTTTAAACTTACTCAAACCAGTTTTCAAGAAATTCCAAACAATTTTGCACATGTTTTCAAGCCATTTCGGTCGCAAGCAAATTATTTTTCCTAATTTCTAGTCACATTAAACGACATATTTTCCATTTTCTAATGTTGTTTTAATTCTCAATTTTATTCCATTTTCACAAACCATCGACTAGATAATTGTTATACGGCTCAATTTTTCGTAGTAAAATTCATTTCTTAAATTTCCATGGAATGAGAAACTTCTTGTTTTCTTATTTTTTATGCCCCTTGCACTCAAATATCACTTCCCAACTATTTCAACCATCGTATTAGTTGATGGAGGACCGTATCAACGTTGAGTTGTCTTGAGAAAGCTTCCCATCAAGTTCCTTGTTGATGATTATGGGATTCTCCAACACGTTTTTGGTCCCCAAATGATATCACTCACTTTTAGACGGCTTCTCAAGATACAATTAACAACCCTCTCATCTTTTGATTCTCATATAACTACATTTATGTGGAAAATATGTGCATCAAAGGATGTTTTTTTGGCTTAATTAATGTTTCATTTACTAAATTGCATAGGAACTCATTATTCTAACCAAGTTGTGTTCACGAACTCAACATTTTATACCAGTTATAATAGCTACCGGATAAAAATGTGGAGTGGTATCTTTACTTATTGATTAATTAAATTAAAATATAAAAATAAAATATAGTTAAAGTACTCAAACCTTTCATGGGTGGCACCAACATATTAGCAAAATTTATTTTCAAATCAATTACATATTTTTCCATAATGGTAGTATCTTATTAAAGGGTTGGAATTAAGTTTTTACACCCAAAATTGTGTACACAACCCTCTTTTAAACTTAGCCAACACACTTTTCAAGCCATTCTAATCAATGTTGGGCATTTTTTCAAGCAATTCTAGACACTAACAATTTATTTTTCTCAATTTCCAGTGATATTAAATGGTATATTTTCTATTTTTGAAAAGTTGTATTAACTATTAATTTTGTTATGTTTTCATGAACCATCAACTACATAACATTTTTACACCTCAATTTTCTATTGGAACTAGTTTAGATCATTTTTACAAATCTAGGGAGTGAGAAACTTGTTGTTTTCATTTTTTATTTTGTTGATACAAAAATCAACAAGCTCTTTTTTATATCCTTTGCACACAAAAGTCACTTCCCAACTATTTCAACCATCCTAGTAGTTGATGGAGGATCGTATCGAAGTTGGGTGGTCCTCAGAAAGCTTTCCATCAAGTCCCTTGCCTCTCCTTCTCCCGATATGTGGTTAGCCTCTTCCTTGTGTCAACCTATGAAATAATTTATAACTGGCTTTACTATTGAGTAAGTGGGATTCATATCATTGGATGGAATTCTCTTGTAACACTCACCAACATTATTATTCCTCAATCCTTAATCTTACTACTACTTTAACTTTCCAAGAGATATTTAAACTCCTTGAACCAACTAAAAAAATTAGATTTGGATTGAAGAAGATATACTTGTCCTAGAGTAATAAAAAATGAATGACATATAATGAAAATCCTTATAAATCAAAGTAACTTTAATTGGACCAAATACATCAAAATGAATTAAGTCCAACATCTAATGAGATTTGCGAGAACTAAAATAAAATTGAACATGATTTTGTTATATATATATGAAATTCTCACAACAACCAAACTCAAGAGAACAATTGTTCAATACATCCACAAGATTTATGTTTTATAATACTCATAAATGTTTACAATCTTTATGTCTCAATATTTCATACCATATTATTTACTTCTTTGTAAATAGGTTTCTGTATCAAGCGATATATGTTTAGGTACTTAGAAAGCATGACTATCATAAGTACATAGAGATTAAAATTATGAAGATGTAGATCCTATAAGTCTCTCTATTAGAGAAATTAAAGAACAATTACACTAAATGGTGCAAATATCAAGCTAGAATAAATTTCCCACATAAACACCTTTAGCAAGAAACAAATTTTGTTGGTCCACCTTACACCCTTTTCCATTGAAAACAACTGACACATTTACCTGAGTAAATGTTCGTATTGAAAATAAGTTTTGGAATGAACTTAGAATGTGCAAAACTACATTTCTCATGTTCATTCTATCATCATGGAATTTGATGAAGACTCTATCTTGACCAACTATTCTAAAAGGAGAGTCATAATTGACATATACCATCCAACCACCATATGTCTCATAGATTTAAAATCAATGCCAATGGGAAGCCATATGGAAGGAACCTTCAAATTTTATCAACCACAAACATTTACTTGCATGGATTATCAAATTTGCAACAAAATAATCTCCACCATCCTCCTAACAAGAATTTTCAAAATCGTCATTTATATCATTCTTTTCCATCTTATTCTTATTTTTCATTACCTTGCAATCTCTTCTTAAATGCCAACCTTTCCTTAGTTCCAACATCTTTTCTTGAAAATTCTAGGAGACTTATGTCTCCCATGGTATTTGTATCTTAACTTTTCTCTCTCACCTTTCTCCTTCTATCATCCATGAATAACATATGCCCCATTAATGGATTGAAGGGATTTTCACACTATAATGCTTTTGATTGATAATTTTAGGGCTAGATTGTTCTCTATTATAGATAATCACATTTTTAAAAATTTTCAACAATTACACATTACATTCACCTCATATCATCAAAAGAAATTATATAGAGAGAAAAATAACATCAACAATGTAGTGAAACAATAAGGAACAATAGAAGAAAAATAAACACAATAGAGATACCAGGATTTTGGTCGGAGACTAGAGAAAAAACCCACAAGGGGGAAATCCCATAATTAAATCTTCTTCTTCGTAGGTATTCATCAAATTTTCAGTTTAGATACAAAGTAAAATAATAATGAGAGACGTTTCTTTCAATAATAATCACATAGACCTCCTACGACCAACCCAGGATCACA
Source organism: Pinus taeda (assembly GCA_000404065.3). Taxonomy (NCBI): domain Eukaryota; kingdom Viridiplantae; phylum Streptophyta; class Pinopsida; order Pinales; family Pinaceae; genus Pinus; species Pinus taeda. Next base: position 3,984 of record APFE031156832.1, read on the forward strand.
TAAGATCCTTATGATATTATAGCTAACAAATATATCAAAGAGGCAATCACAAGACCTCCAAAAAAAATTGATAGTAAGGTTTCCTCCACATTTATGGGCCTCCTAAGTAGGTATAAATTAAGGTCCATCTAGTCATCCTTCAACATACATTTACCTCTCTCTTTACATTTGATGATACCTTTTTGGACTATTATGTGTTCTTTAGGGAGATTAAGGAATATTTATCATATCCTGTGGCCTAACATGTTAAAAGTGAAAGAGAAAAAGTATGTATTGTGCAAGAGTACATTGGATACCAGTTGGAGGAAATGTAAGAGGATCATTCTCTGGATTAACTCACCAACAACTCACCTGGATATTTGGAAATTACTACACCTAGTGGTTGTGAGGATCTCAAGGGACTAGATCCACTTTTATAGGGATTTTGGAGGCAAGCAACCCTCCTTCCAATGAGGTTGTTCCATCACTCATTTTGTATAAATAAAGGATCCTAAGAGCATATTAGGATTTGAATTTTTGGAGGAGCATAATGACTGTTAAATATAGGAGCTTGTTACTTGTCATTTCAATTCCCATATCATGTATTTGAATACTTTTTCAGATCAAAGAAAAGCATTTTGTTGCCTTCAATCCGAGTGTGTTATAGAGGGATGAGTTACATTGGGTTAGGTCCCAACCCATGCACTCTTGTCTCTCTCCCTGGTACATTTGTGTTATACATTTTCTCTTTTTCACTTAGTTTAACAATGTTTCCTTTTTGAGATTTTCTTATGTGAAAATTTTGCCTCTGTAGATTTGTCAATCATTACTCTTAGAAAGTTTGGTTGTAGACTTTGTAATGGAAAGCATAAAAATATAGTTTCTCTCTTATTGCAACAGTTAGATCTTTTTTAAAATTCAACCCATATTTTCCTTTATAATTTAATTCCCTGCAATTAATATTTTTGACATTCCTTAGAGTTTGAATGTTTTGCTAGTTGAATAACCCTATTGTGTGCAAGTGATACTACTGGCTTATAGGGAAAATAACCATCATTGTCATTTGCAACCCTACCATTATCACCCTCCTTCATTTTCATTTATCCTTCTTCACAGTCTAAACATAGAAATTACATCACAAAATTGTTAGATGTTATTGTTTGCATTTTCCCCCTTATGCAAGATGGGCTTCTAACAAGTAGGAAGCTTAGGAAGGACTCCCATACCCTTCTCCAACCTTTTACCATATTTTCTCACCTTCATATAACTTTCTATGCCTCTGTAATTCTCTTGGATTCAATCCTGTAGCAATACAAGACAATCATTACTACAACAAAAAAAGGTCATTGGTGAGGGTCATGTCTGTGACGGAATTTTAAGGTCCATCACCAATGTCGCATTTGGTGACGGTTCTTAAAAAAGAGTTGTTGTAAGTGCATATAGTGATGGTCCTTTAAGGTTTGTCACCAAAGCCATTTTTAGTGACACTTTTGGTGAGGGTTGTTAAAGGCCTGTCACTAATTCTCTCTTTGGTGACAGTTCCAGTCATGATATTTTATTGACCCTCAACAATTCTCTTTTTGGTTACATTTGGTGATGGTCAAAAAATGTTCGTCCTCATTGATCATTCCAATGATTTTTTGATGACGCGATGTGCATGCCACTATATTTTTTGTCCAAAGATAATGATTTAAGACCATTATTATGGAGTATTTTTCATTATGTTTCCAAGGCCATAGTGGTTAGAGTTAGTCAATTTATTAATAAGTAATTAGTGTGTATCATTTCCCTCAAGTAATGAGAATATCAATTTCCTATGAGTCAACACATGATTCATCTCTATTAGGTTGATTATTTAAAAAATCCCCTTTAGATAAAGTTCCACTAGCATGTGTAGGAACTATATTATTTAATACATAATCAAGATCTATCAATTATATTAATGGGAGAGACCTAACACTCCTCAACACTCTTGGCACATATTAACATGTTTTGGCACACACTAACATTCCTTGGCACCTCACATGTCTTGGAACATCTTTGTACCTAGAACATCTTTCCATGACTAGAACACCCAAGAACATTTTGGTAGGCCCTAGCATAGAATAACACTCTTCTAGCATGTGTTGGAATGCCCTAAAGTCCCTCGCATGACCTGGAACACGTTGGCATGCATTAACATATATTAGCACTTGGAATGTATTGGAACCTATTATTAGTGTGCCTAGCATGCCCCTTTTGAAAAAGATAAAGTCCTAACTTATTGACCCTCTTATGTGCTCCTTTCCTTGCATTTTATCTTGGTTCTTCCTTATGTTTCCTTCACACTCCTTGACACATATTGGCATACCCTCAGACCATGCACATCCTAGCATGTCTTAGCATCTGTAATGTACTACCATACCTTGGCACTATTTGGCACATGTTAACACACATTGGAACTCCCTAATACACTCTAACACTTCTTAACATGCCCTGTAATTCTGTAGCATGCCTTACTATTGCTTAGCATACCTTGTCACTCCCTCCTTGGCATGCCAGCTAACACTCGTTGAAACTCCCTTACACACCCTCATATTCATTCACTTCCATACATTTTGGCCTAGTTCTCCCTTATGTTTCCCTAGTACTCCCTAACACTCCTCACCATGCATTAGCACTGTTTGGCACACCTTAGCACTCTTTGATATGCCATGCCACTTCATAACATGTGTATCACTCCCTAACACACATTGGCACTTGGCATGTGTTGGAACTTAGTAAGTCTTAGCATGTCTAGCATTCATTGAGATGCCTTGGTATGCTTTGGCATTTTTCAATATTAAAGTTATTTGAGATCAAATATTGGAAGGTCGATGAGGAGTAAAAAAGGAATATTTGGAACTTAGAATGCATTAACACTTGGCACTTGGCACCTATTAGAACGTAGTGTTGGTGTGCCTAACATGACCCTCTTAGAAAAGGTAAATTGATGACTTATTAACCCTCTTATGCATTTATTTCCTTGTTGTTTAACTTGTTTCTCCTTTTTGTTACCTTGAAAATCCCTGACGTGTATTGTGACACCCTTGCACATCTTGGCATGCCTTAGAACTTGGCACATATTAGCATATTTGACACACCTTCGCACTATCTGACACATGTTAGCATTCCCTAGAACGCCTTGGCACTCACACCCTCGCAACTAGCCTTAAATGTTTTCATGACTTGGGAACCCAATCAAGTCCTTAGCTACTACAGTTCATGTGACATTGGCCGGCTTCAACTACAATAACTTGACCAATTGAACCTATTACAAGTAGATTGTGTAGTTTTCACCTAAGAACTACATATAACTCATCTTAGGGCACTCATTTCCAAGCTCAACATGTCCCACTTAAGAACTTACCAAGACAAGGATCACATTTAGCCTTGGGCATAAAAAAACTAAGAATATAGCTTACACTAAAAATACTTCACATATATGTCGAGTTCATATAAAAAATAGATCATTAACTAAGAGTTTTCAAGAACAACGAGTTTCACAAGACACACATGATACAAGCTGACACAAGTCGAGTGCCCAAAAACTTATACACAACAATGTACAATATGCAATTATCTAAAATATTTTATAACAAGAACATTTGGCCAAAATGTACCACATGTCATATAAAAATAATATCTAACGAAAAAGCAGTGTTGTGCTTAGCACAAAGTCTCCCTTTGTCTAAAACTACTCTACCGAGCCTCGTATCACAACTGTAGTATTCCCTCTTACAAATTCTATTATGAACTTCTCCTAGCACACTTTGTCATTGGAACACTTAAGTTCACTGTCACTCCCTGTCACACACTCTTATTTGTTCATTTCCATGAATTTTGACCTAGTTCTCCCTTGTGATGCCTCGACACTCCCTAACACTCCTCAACATGCATTGATATTATCCGGCATGTGTTAGTGCACATTTTCATTCCTTCTTGTGCCCTAAACCTCCCTAGCTATCATGCCCTCAAAACTACCCTTAATTTGCAACTTAGGAAGCCAACCAAGTCCTCGCTTAACTACAAGACCTTGAACAAGTTATGACTACTACAACTAGACTATGTTGTTGAATTGTGTAGCTTGGGAGGTACTCCACAATCCTAATGATATGGGTTTGTGTGAGTTTGGCCACAAAAGGTTTTGTGGGAAAAGAACCCAAGCGAAGGGGTTTTGGACCTAAGTTGGGGTTTAAAATCTAAAAGGAAAATAAAAAGGAAAATAAATATTTTCTAAGGTCTAAGTGGATAAAAATGATAATTTATAGAGGGTTCCTAATAAGCCTAGCTAGGAAAATCTATTTAATGAAGCATTAATATGAAGGAAAGAACATCAAATGAGAAGGAGTTGATTTGGTCAAAGAGGCTGAGAGAGATGTAGTCCTAAAGTAGTTTGAGTTAGAGGGTTGAGTAAGGGTTTCTAAAGGGAATCCATGATCATCCACCAAGAGAAATATCATCATGAGAGGGTTCACAAGAATGTTGCAAACCTTAATGGATTCAAGCTAGGAAGTAGTATGGCATACTGTTGGTTCTCTTCTGGTAGATCAAGCTCAAGGGATGTGACTCATGATAATTTGGGCATGTCTTTCAGTGGTGTTTTTTTCATGAAGGCCACATCAAATTATGAAATAGAAGAGAGGTTTGAGACCCTATCTTGTGGTGGTTAGTAGGTTGCAAGGTCTATGATAAAGACCAACACAAATGGAGGAGGGCTTGCACCGGAATTTTGGTACATAATCGAGGTAGCCACAGGCATAATATTGGTTAAGGTAACTGTAGTTTGAGGGTCATAGACATCTAAAGTTCAGGACAAGATTCAGTAAAATAAATGCCAAGAATGTAAGGATCCATATGAGCTAGGTTGAGTATATTATGGAGGAAATATTTTTTGTTTTTGCTATCGGTGGATAGGATTTGATCTAAACTAATTAGAATATAAGTATAATTCCCTAGTTAGGGCATTTTCCTATAATGTTTAGTCCATAAGGTATGCCCTTAATCTACATAGAAGAAGATGGGTTATGACCCTTAGAGCAAGGTTTATCTCTACAATATATATCACATATCTAGAAGATGGTTTGCGGAAGTATGTCTGGAGATAACAAATCCAAATTAGGGTGGAACCTGAGTAGAAAATTGAACGGAAGAAATGGTCCATATGAGTAATGGAGTGACATGAAGAGGAGTTGATTTTGGTGGACTTCCAATAGAGTTTTGGACAAAGATATGAAGCAACCTATAAACAATTAGTCAATGGATTGTTAGTGGATGATTTGTAACCCTAGTTCATTCATCTACAAATTGTTAGAAGTATGATAAGAGGAATAATTTATATGTGTTCATAGATTGGACAATAAATAAATTTGTACACAAGAATAATGATTTTGAGAGTACTCAAATCACTATTAGGTGGAAATTTGAAGACCCCTAAATGAGGTCAATGTTGTGTTCCCTAGATCGATAAAAGAATTGAATGTGGTTGGGAAAATAGATGACAATCCTAGTATAGTTGGAGGGTTGTTAGGTGACTTTTGAAGAAGAGACCTAAGTCTTGTACTTGTGAAGGACAACAAGGCTGGTAGAAGGGTAGGTTTATTTGGCTTAAGGATGTCCAAACTTTTAAGGACTAAAGTAGCATTCAAGTCGGCTAGCCAACTAGCCCTAGTTCACTGTATTGTATAGGATTGAGTCAATGAGAAGAAGGGTGACCTACATAGCGCTAGAATTTTCATCTTGGAGCTACAAGATGGAAAAAATGGGTAGACCAAAGATTTTTTCACAAACGGAGTTGTGAACAGTTGATCAAAGACCCTAAGTGTTGCAGAACTTGAAGGAAAAAGGAGGTAGCTAAAGGGAAAATTTTGTTGAGTCAAGTTTAGTAACCTAAAGGGGTTGAGTTCATTGATAGAGGAAAATTGAGGAGTTGTAGCATGGGAAGCAAGAGGACCTACCAGATGTGTTCAGGACATGTGGACTGAAAGGGTTGTGTTTGGCCACCATTAGCAAGTAGGTCAAGTGTTTTCTTGTTCAAGGTAGATTGGTTGTCAAAGGACTAACACCAAGCCTTAGTTGTATTCCTTCTATCAATGTGATTGTAAAGGGTCACTATCCTTAGCATGGGAGGTTTAGCCTATTCTATTATAGTTTTTAATCTAATTAAGAAGGCTTTGAAAAAGTTAAAAATTGTCATGTACATTAGTTGATTCCCTGATGTGTGTAGATTTTGTTGTGCAATGTAGATGTGTTGTGGCACTTGAGTGTGTTTGCATCAAATATCCTAAGACCAAACCTATATTCTCATGTGCCATGGAAATTCAACATATGCCTTTTTCACCTAAGAACTATCTGTAACTCAAATTAGGCTACTCATATCCCATCTCAACTCATCCCACTTAGCAAGTTACCAAGACAGGGATCATCAAATCTAACCATGGCCATAAAACAAATAAGCAACATAATTTACATCTTGACATGCCATAGCACTTAACATGTCCTAGAAATCCTTAGCACCATGTGGTATGTGTTAGCATTCCATACATTCCTTGGCATTCTTTGTCACTCCCTCACACACCCTAACACTTCTTGAAACACCTTTGTAGTTTAGCATAGCTTGTCACTACCTAGCATACAACCATGTCACTCCTTCCTTAACACACCTAGAACTCATTGACACTCCTTGTCACACACTCATATTCATTCATTTCCATGAATTTGGACCTAGTTCTTCCTTGTGTTTCCCTGACACTCCTTAACACTCTGTAGCACACATTGGCACACCCTAACACTTGGCACATCTTGGAATATCACCCTAACACTCTAGCATTCCTTGGCACTACCTAGCATACCTTGACACTCTCTCCTTAGCAAACTTAGAGCTTGTTGACAATCTTGGCCACAAACTCTTATTCATTCATTTCCATGCATTTTGACCTAGTGCTCCCTTGTGTTTCCCTAGCACTCCTTAACACTCCTTGGCACATGTTGGTACACCCTAGCACTTAGGACATCTCGGCATGTCACCCTGGCCTCTAGCATACCTTAACATGACCTAGCGTACCTTGTCACTCCCTCCTTAACACATCCAGACCTCATTGACACTTTCAATGACAAAAATCTTATTTGTTCATTTCCATGCATTTTGACGTAGTGCTCCCTTTTATTTCCTTGGCATTCCCATCTAACATTTCCTTGCATGTGTTGGCACATCTTGGTCACATGCCACCCTAACACTCTAGCATTCCTTAACATTTCCAAACATGCCTTGTCACTCCTTCTTAGCACACTTGGAAATCATTGAAACTCCCTGTCACACACTCTTATTCATTCATTTCCATGCATTATGACCTAGTGCTCCCTTGTGTTTCCCTAGCACTCCCTAAAACTCCTTGGAACACATTGGGAGACCCTGGAACTTGGCACATATTAGCATGATTTCCTAGCACTCTATCATACCTTGGAACTACTTATCATACCTTTTCACTCCCTCCTTAGCACACCTATAACTTTCTAACACTCCCTATCACACACTCTTATTCATTCATTTCCATGCAAATGAAACTAGTCCTCCCTTGTGTTTCCCAGACAATCCCTATCATGCATTGGCGCCACATCCTATAACCTAACACATCTTGACATGCCTTAGCACTTTTCATGTCTAAAATGCCTTGGAACTTTCTAGCATGTGTTAGCACTTCCTAGCATTCCCTGCACACCTTACCACTTCCAAGTTGTCATGCCCTCATAGATAGCCTTACTTTTTTTGTGATTTGGGAACTCAACCAAGTCATTGAAAAAATAGTGTTGTGCCTAGTTCAAAGTCTCCCTTTGTGTGAAACTTATTTTTCCATCACCTTAACACAATTATATGATTTCCTACTACAAGTCCTCTTCTGAAATTATCATAACAAACTTCGTCCATGGGGCACCTGGAATTTACTGACACTTCCTAGCAAAATCTCTTATTCGTTCATTTCCATGCACTTTGACCTAGTTCTCCCTTGTGATGCAGTGAAACTCTCAAATACCCCTTAGCATGCATTGGCATTGTTTGGCATGTGTTAGCATGCTTTTTCATTCCTTGGCATTCCCTCGCACTCCTTAGTTATCATTCCTTCATAACTACCCTTATATTTTTTTAAACTTGGGAACCCAACCAAGTCTTTCCTCGACTATAACAACTTGGGAACCCAACCAAGTCATAATAAAACTAAGAAACATAATTTACATCTTGACATGGCATATCACTAGCACATCTAACAATCGCTTGGCACTACATGGCACATATTAGCATCCTCTACATTCCTTGGCATCCTTTGGAAATCCCTAACACACCATGCCACTCCCTGACATGCCCTGGCACTCTAGCATGCCTTGACACTACCTAACATATAACCTTGTCACTCCCTCCTTAACATAATTGGAACTCACTAATATCACAAACTCTTATACATTCATTTCCATGCATTTTGAACTAGTTCTCCCTTGTGTTCCCATGGAACTCCCTAACACTCCATGGAACTCATTAGAACACCGTGGGACTTGGCACATCTTGGCATGTCGCTCTACCACTCTATAATTTCTTGGCACTACCTGGCATACCTTGTCACTCCCTCCTTGGAACACCTATAACTCACTAACAATCCCTATCAAAAACTCTGATTCATTCATTTCCATGCATTTGAAACTAGTTCTCTATTGGTTTTCCCTGGAAATCCATAACTCTTCGTGGCATGCATTGGCACACCCTAACACTTGACACATCTTAACATGTTTCCTTGGCCTCTAGCATGCCTTAGCTCTACCTAGAATACCTTGTCACTTCCTCCTTAGCACACCTAGGACTCATTGACACTTCTTGTCATAGACTTTTAATCATTCATTTGCATGAATTATTTTTACCTAGTGCTGCCTTGTGTTTCCCTACCACTCGCTAACACTTCCTAGCACATGTTGGCACATCTTGGACGCATGCCGCTTAGGCATGCTAGCATGAATTAACACTACTTAGCATACCATGCCACTCCCCCTTACCAAACTTGGAACTTGATAACACTCCCTGTCACAAACTCTTATTCATTCATTTCCATGCATTTTGATTTAGTGATCCCTTGTGTTTCCCTACCACTCGCTAATACGCGGCACACATTGGCACACCTTGGCACATGGAAAATCTTAGTATGCTTCCCTAACACTCTATCATACCTTGGAATTGCCTATCATATATTTTAACTCCCTCCTTAGCACACTAAAACTCATTAACAATTCATTTTCATCAATTTGAAACTAGTGCTCCCTTGTGTTTCCCTGACACTTGGCCCTAACACTCCCTAACATGTGTTCACATGGCACCCTAACACTTGGAACATCTTGGTAGGCCTTAGAACTTGACATGACTTGGCATGCCTAACATGCCTTGGAACCATCTAGAATGTGTTAATACTTCTTGGCATTCCTTAGCACACCTTGGCACTTTTTAGTTGTCCTGCCCTCATAGATAACCTTACTTTTTTGTGTCTTGGGAACCCAACCAAGGCATTGGAAAAGTAATGTTGTGCCCAACCCAAAGTCTCCCTTTTCTTGAAACTAATTTCTCTAACCCCTTATCAAAACCAGAGGCTTGCCTCCTGCAAGTACTATTATGAACATCTCTTAGAAAAAGTTTTTCTTTAGACTCCTAGAATTCACGAACACTCTTTGGCAGACACTCTTATTTGTTCATTTAAACGCATTTTTACCTAGTTCTCCCTTTTCATTCCATGGTACTCCCTAACGCTCCTTACTATGAATTAACATTGTTTGGAATGTTTTAGCATGTCTTTTCATTCCTTGGCAGGCCCTGACACTCTTTAGCTATCATGCCCTCACAACTACCCTTGCATTTTTTGGGACTTGGGAACCCAACCAAGTCCTTCCTCGACTACAACAACTTGACCAAGTTACAGTTACTGTTATCACTCAGGTTGTTCCCTGCTTCCTAAAGGGAATACGGCAGAGGTAACCACTGACCAATCTTGTAGTTACAGGTCCTAGCCTACCTGTAACCAGAGAGGGCTCTCTCTTTATAGTTTAGCTTTGTTTGATGATTGTTTTAGGCTAGTTATGATGCACTGTTTGTTTGAATTTGGTGGGTTGATGAATTCATTTAGAACTGAGGTATAGATTTACAGGACAGTTTGTTCCATTGGGCAATGGAGTTGAGGTATTTGTGCTTTTGAAAGTGGATTTGTGAAGACAGAGTGTTGCTGCAGAGCAAGTTAGGCATGTGTGAAACAATTTATTAGATTTGTTGGTGCAATTGGGGATTTAGTGAGTGAAAGGCAGTTAAGGATGTTTCACTATGCTAATGAAGAAAACATGAAAGTATTGCTTAAGAGAAGTCAATAATTCTTAAACAATATTCACCATGTTAGGATAAGTTTAGACATGAGCAATTAAGAATTCATATCCATGGCTAATCCAGCAGAAAACATATTTAGAAATAGAGATTGAGCATGGGGTGTTTGAAACAAATCCTAGGCTATTATTTTTCTCTACTTACTAAGATTATGAAAACATAGGAGTTATGGAATAAATAGGAAACACATACACTGGTAAGAGAAACTTATTGATTCAGCAAATGACACAGGAATTCTGCAACAAAACAGAGCTTTACATATCCATCTTCAGACAGCGTTGGAACCAGAAATCTCCATCAGCAAATTTTATTATCAAAAAGTCTTCAGTATACAACAGAGCTCTTCAGGAAGAATTTTATTACAACCGACCCTCAATGCGTTATCTGAGGGGATATATATACAAAAATAGGGTATAAAATATCTCAGTAGAAAGTTATGGTGCAATAAATTGCACCACCAACTCTCTTACAAA
>APFE031156832.1:19805-30743 GCA_000404065.3 Pinus taeda
GCCAACCTCATTGAAATCTGCATAGGAGAAAGGAGGTGGCCCAGAAGGTTGGCAGTCTGCCTTCATGAATTTCCTGGCTATGGTAGCAATGTCTGCACTAGAAAGTTTGGAGCCCTCATCTAGCAAATAGTTCATGGAGAAGGGGTATAGAAACTGGGTTTGCTTGCAGTTGAGCATCTGGTTGATGGAATCTGGAGTTATATAAAAGAGGATTCTCCCAGATGGAGACTTCACAGCCCTGCGTTTCTGGTGATAGTTCTCTGCACATAGGTGGATGATTTCAGGGAAAATGTTTACTAAAGGCAAGAAGTAGGTGGGTAGATTAGATTGCCAGACCCCATACAGGTCACTGTTGTCCAAGTGACTGTTTCTTAATTGGAAATATGTCTGCAAGTGGTTTCTCTCTGCCACAAAGTCTGTGATGAGGGCATCACTGTCCACCAGTGGTATAGCTTCTAGCTCTCTGTTAGGTGGATTTATAGGCAAAACATCTAGAGCAACTGTAGTGGCCATTGTCTTGCTTTTGTTGGTGGTTTACTATAATTTAAGCTTGATGTGAATGCTGAGGAATGGCTTACTGCTCTCTGTTTGCAGTGAGCAGCTTGGCAGTGCAAGGAGGCTGTCACAGGCTTAATAAATCTGTGGGGCACTCTGTTTTGAGGAACCAGAGTGTTTTTGAGCTGGTTAGCTGGTTATTTGTAGAGAATTGCTTTAGCAGAGGTGAGGGAAATGTCAATTAAGTTCTTCTAGCCTGTGGCTTGGCTTTTTTAGTTGCTTCTTGTGGGAAACTGGTAAATTTCACCGCGAGTCACAGGTTTCCTTGAGACTTCCGTCATGCAGGGGTTTCAGAGGTTTCTTAGGTAGATTTTAAAGGTGAATTTCAACAATGTGGGTCCTTTAACTGAGTTTCTTAATCAGGAAAACAGGATTATACGGAGAAGAGTGGACAAGAGAGGGTGCCTGCGGCAGAATACCTGGTTTTAATGGCGTACGAGGCGTTTGCACCGGTCGAATTGGCTGAATTGCAGGTGGTTGGGTTGACAATGGAGGCGGCAGCAACTTTGGTGGATTACTTTTGCTTTTCGACCGTTGGAGGTTGAATTTCTCTTTCAGAGGAGCTCTAGGCGTTTGCATAAAATAATGCAAAATAACGGTTTTTTTACGGCTTTTTATGCATTTTTGGCATATTGGCGCCTTTTTGTGAGGACGTCATGCTGACGTCATCATGGGCCCGGGTACAGATAGGTGACGTGGCAGGTGACGTGGGTGCCCAGGTGGCACTGACATGGTGGCAGAGTGGACAGGGTGACGTGGTGGCCAGGGGTGATGTGGAGGCCTGGTGGCGGCAAAGTGGGGTGACGTCACGCTGACGGGGGCGTGACGTCAGCGCGGAGGGTAGGGCGGTAAGCGGTCTCCCCGGAAGGCTCTTGGGCGGTAAGCGGTTTGGAGGGGGGGGGCAGCGAACAACCCGGGCGCCTGACGCGTGGCGGGGGTACGGCAGCAATTCTACCCATCCCTCGGACACAAAAGGTCGAGCGGTTGTGGTTGAAGATCGACCGCCCACCGTAGGATGGGTGGGGCGGAAGATCTAACGGTGGGCGACGATCGTGATATGCCACCATGTTAATAATGGGGGACCCACCCGATTATGTAATAAACATTTAATAAATGGGGCGCGGGGTGGGTTTAGAACCTTAGGTTATGGGTTTTCGGGTTTTTTAACGCGTATTTTATTTAAAAGCTTTTTATTCAAAAAACTTTATAATACATGGGTTTATGGCGGAGGAAAGGGGGATAAGGTAAAATGAGGGCGGGGAAAGTGATTTTTTGCCTTTTAACCATAGTTTCTTGCCAAACCCATAGTTTTTTAGGAGGATTAAGGGCTAATACTAACCCTTGAGGGGTTAATATTTCCCAAGGAAGGGATATGGCTATAGTACTTGGGGGAGGGTATCTATAGGTATTCTTGGGAGATTTTCATTGGATTGTAATAGACTTAGGGGAAGGGGGAAGTTAGGGAGCTATATAATATGTTAGTGATTAATATGGTTTGTGAGGTGAATGAAGGGGTGAAGCCAAGTTTAGCTAAGTGAAACTTTAACTTAGGATTTTTGAGGATAAATGAAAGTGATGAAAAATGATGTTTTTACACAAGAAATGTGGCTTCTTTTCATGCTTGAACTCCATGGCTTGACCAAGTAGTTTGTGATACAATGAAGTGGAACTGGACACCTGAGCAGATCTCAAGGCCCTTGGGAGTGTTAGTAAGAAATGATTTTTTGGGGGAAACTAGGGAAGTTAGACATTCTTCCAATGTTTGTCCTCCACTCTTTGTTTTTGATGCCCACACCTTGAGTGTCATAAGTTTTTACACTTAATAGGCCCATTGGTGATGGCTCTCCATTTCTGCAACCTTGCACTACTTACCCATCCTAGTAATCCTAACATTTTTTCTTCATTAAGTGGGTGCACTTGAATTAGCAGACCCTGGTCTTCCTCTTTTTCTTTTGACTACCCTCCTATCTAATATCTACCCTTATTTCTTCCAAGGTCCCAGATTAAGCAGTTGGGCACCTTTATTTCTCTACCTAGCTAGTCATCTGCCAAGCTTGAGCTGTTTGGTCAGGGAACATTCTCTATTCTGCAGCAAGCAATTTAACCATGGAATGGTCCAGTTTAGATTGTTGGGCCATCCATCAAGTGTGATTAGCAGCAGTACTTGGAAACATGATACTGCCAAATGAGCTTAGTAGTGGCATTTTGACTGGACACTTTCCTGGTCTTTAGCTTGGGGTTCATTTTCACTTTTGTCTTGACCATTTGATTTTCTTGCCCTTTGATTATTCTTTTAAGGCATACCCTCTTTTCATTTTTTAATTTTTGTAGTATGTACACAAAATATGGAACCTTTGCAGCCTGCAATGATGAACATATTTAGCCTTTCCACTGTCAATCATGAAAGATGAAACCTATTGGTATATGAACCTAACAGTGGCTCCACTTGGGGATGGCTTTACCTGGTGGAAAGCCAAGAACAGCAGGTCAGATAGCCTTAATTTCTTCCTCTCTCTGTAGTGAATTTTCTCTGGTATTGCCACCTTTGATCTGCAATTAGTGAGATGGTATGCAGTGCTTCATGACCTATTTAGGACAACAATAAATATTTCATGACTTGCTAGCCTGTATCATTGTGTATCATTGGTTTTCTGTTTTGAAGACCTTGCTCACTTCTGTTCATCTAAGCTTTCTCCAACATCTATGTCATCTTGATGTGGTTTTGCTGGCCTTTCTTCAAAATCTGTTGTAGTTGCTCTTTTATTTATCTACTGAAAAAAGGAAAAAAGTACTTGAAAGTATAGACATTTATGTACAATATGGGACCATCCTATGCTTATGTATCATGGTAGTGCTTGAGCATTCTCCCATTCACTGGGCCTTCATCATTGTTTGACTCATCTAGACTCTTGAGAAAGAAGGTATTGTTACCTTGCACAGCTTGGATTATGAATGGTCCTTTCCACAGAAATTCAAACTTGCCATGCTTTCCTTTGTCTTCCCTCCTAGAGTCCCATTTCAGTACCTCGTTACCTATGAAAAAATCCTCAGCCTTTGTTCTTTTGTCGAACGCCTTTTTGATCTTTTCCTGTAGAACTTGGGTCCTATGATACACTTCTTCCCTTGTTTGTTGTAAGTGGATTGTCTGATTGACCTGTCTCTGGATATCATTTGGTTCAGCCTGTATTTCTTGCAGCAATTTGATCACAGGGATGCCAAGGGAGGATGGGAACACAGCTTCTAGGCCATATACCAATTCATATGGGCTAGTACCAATAGATCTTTTTGTGGTCAATCTATCTGCCCATAGTGCATTCACCAACTTTTTATGCCAATTCTTTTTGTTCTCCTCCAAGACCTTTTTAATGATGTTGATCAGGCTTTTATTGGAGGACTCAGCTAGGCCATTGCCTTGAGGGTAATAGGCTGTTGAGTGACCTAGGGTGATATGATATTTGTGACAGAATCTGATCATTTTCTTGGATTTAAAGGCAGCTGCATTATCTGTTATGATTTTCTCTGGGCAGCCAAATCTGGACAAGATATTGGTTTCTAGGAATTATATGATAATTGCATCATTTTCTTGTCTACAAGGTATAGCCTCTATCCACTTGGTGAAGTAATTAGTAGCTGTCAAGATCCATCTATGCTGGCCTGAGGATGAAGGGTGTATTTCTCCAATGAAATCTAAACCCCATTGTTGAAATGGTTTTTCAGTTGAAATGGGCCTGAGGGGTAAGGGAAGCAACTTCTTCTTCCCTTCAAAGATCTGACATTTATGACATGACATTACAAAATTTTTTGCATCAGTAAACAAGGAGGGCCAATAAAATCCATCCCTTAGGATTTTTTCAGCTGTGGATTTCCAGTATAAGTGTCCTCCACAGTCTCCTGCATGAAACTCTTTGAGGACCTTATTAGCTTCATCTGAAGTTAGGCAGTTGAGTAGGACACCTTCATGATTTTTCCAAAATAACACATTGTCTATGATACAGAATTTTGCAGCCTTTAGTTTTAGAAATATGTTCTTGGTTCTGGATAACCCTGGAGGAGCTTGCAGGTTTAATAATATAAAACATATTTCAGCATACCAAGGTGATTCTAGGAAGGCTTGATTGATCTGTGGAGTCGCCATCTCCTGTTCATTATCCAGTTCATTTATGTCAAGGGTTTCAAAGTTAGTCTCAGTCATTAGCTTAGCTAGCCCTTGTCCTTTTATAAGCTTTGTTGGTTTGATTTCTACCAGAATATTGGCAATCCATTTGCCCCTCTTGCCTTCCATTCCTTCTTGGGTTAATATATCTTTGACTACTGCATTGGGCACATATGCAATTATGTGAGAGTACAAAATATAGACTCTTAAATCCTTGATGGCCTTTACCAGGGCATATGCTTGTTTTTCCATGATTTTGTACTTGAGTGGGGCATCCCTAAGGGCTCTACTAAAAAAGGCAATAGGTTTTTCACATCCCAAGTCATCCTTTTGCAGTAGGACAGCAGCAATTGCGTTTTCAGAGGCAAAGGAGAAGATTATAAAGTCTCTATCAAAACTAGGGCTTGTAAGCACAGGAGTTTTTGTCAAGGCTATCTTGATTTCTTCAAAGGCTTGTTTAGCCTCAATTTTCCACTTGACCTTGGCATCTTTCTTGAGCATATTGTTCAAGAATCTTATCAGCTCAGCCAAGTTGGGGATAAATCTTCTTAGGAAATTAATCTTTCCCAAAAAGGCTTGTAACTCCTTGATGTTTCTTGGATGGGGGATTTGCAGGATAGCTTGAATCCTATCAGGATCAATTCTTATGTCATCTTTTGAAATTATGTGACTGAGGAGTTTGCCTTATTCCAGGCCAAATAGCGATTTCTTTGGGTTTAAAGAAATGCCATACTTTCTGCAAATTATGAACACTTGTCTGAGGTGTTTTAAATGCTCCTGGTCTGATTTTGAGAAGGCTGTTAGATCATCAAGGTAGACGACTAAGAAATCATGGATTTCTTTGGCAAAGGCTATATCCATTGCCCTTTGAAATGTGGCTCCAGCATTCTTGAGTCCAAAAGGCATTTTGACATATTTGAAAGTTCCCCAAGGTGTGGTGAAGGCAATTTTATCTTGGTCATCTGGGTGGACTAAGATTTTATTGAATCCTGAGAAGCCATCCAGTAATGAAATCCTTGAAGCTCCGACTACCCTTTGCAAGATGTGGTCCATTTTTGGCAAGGGGTAGTGTTCTTTGAGAGAGACTTTGTTTAAATTTCTCAGATCCACACAAAGTCTTATCTCCCCTGTTTTCTTTCTTGTGGGCACAAGGTTGGAAATCCATTCAGAAAATCTTATGGGAGCAATTATCCCAGCTTCATACATTCTTTTTACTTCCTTCTCTATTAAGGGAAGAAGTACTGGATTGACTCTTCTCAGCTTCTGTTTAAAGGGTTTTTGGTTTTCTTTCAGGGGTATTGTGTGCTAGATTACTTTAGTATCATAGGACTTAAGGTCCTCATAGCTCCAGGCAAATACATCCTGAAATTCTTTGAACAGCTTGATATATTCTGGCCTCTTATCAGGAGGTAGGGTTCTAAAGAGCTTGATCATTTTGGGATTTTCAACGGTCCCAATGTTACACTCCTCTATTTCTGCATTGATGGGTTGCATCTTTGGTTTTTTAGAGAGGTCATTTGAATCAAAGATGTCTTCTAAAGGAGCAAGGCATGTAGGTAAGAAATTGTCTTTTAACTGAATTACTTCTGTTTCTTCCTCATTAATTTCATCCAGATATACTATCTTTAGTTTCTGCATATTGGCACGGTCAAAGGTTGTAGGATGTAATATCCTATCTTTTGTTTCAGATGATATACTGGTGCTTAGTTCATCCTTTTGGTTTTGATCCTCCTTAATGCTTGTGTCAATGTTTAAGTTTGAGAATTCCTCCTTCATGGTTAAAAAATTATTTATCTGAGTATCATTCTCAAATACTTGCCAATTATTTACATTGTCTGGAACAGAGGGCTTGTGTTTGATTTCAGCAGTGAATTGGTGGTTAGTCCCAAAAGGAAGCTTACAGGTACTTTCAAAGGTTGCCAGACTGTGGGCATGCAAGTTGTGGTTCCTAGGTATTTTGGTGAGCTGATATTCTAGGAAGTTGTTGAGCAAGTCTGTTACAGCCAACCTATAAGACCTCAGCCTGGGATCATTTGTGACAAAGTTTCCCTTTATCTGTTGGATAATGAGGTCTGAATCACCCAATATGGAGACTTTGGTCACTCCTAGATTCTTTATCAGTTTGAGACCTAGTAGGAGGGCTTCATATTCTGCCATGTTATTTGTGCATCTGAAGTTAGCCTATAGGCATGACCTAGAGCATGGTCATTTTGAGTATTGTGTATCCATACCCCTGCTCCTGCTCCAAGCTTATTTACTGACCCATCAAATTATAAATACCAACAGGTTTCTTGGTCAGTATTGGTCTCAATTGATTTGCAGATTTTTTCAATGGGCAAGTCTAGTTTTGGTAATTCTGGTGACTTGTCAGCAGACTCTGCTGTTTTAATGAGATCAGTGATCTGATGTTCAGCAATAATGGATAGTTCATTGACATGCCTGGTTTCCTTTGTCTCCAGGAGTTTGAGCTCAGTTTTGGGGCATATATCAGCATTGTATAGTATGAAGGAGTCCATATCTGAATGGACGGAGTAGATTGGGAAATTTTGAGGTTTATCTTGGCTGCTGACCACATATTTCATGAGTGTCTCTCTGTACAGTCTCTTTGGATGGCCAAAGACTGAAATTGTGGCATATGACATGTCTAGTTGCAAAGATCCTTGGAGCTTGGCACCCTAAGATCTTGATAGGAGCATACCATATTTAGGTGGAATGTTTGCCACTACTACATCCATCAGAATTGTCTTTGCTGGATATTGGATTAGGGACACACAGAGGTCCTTGATCAGGCCTAAGCATCTGACCTGGCTGGAATCAAATGAAAATAAGTCTTTATAGGGTCTGGTGATGTCTAGACCAAGTTTCTCCATTACTGATTTAGGCATTATGTTATGAGAGGCCCCTGAGTCAAACATGCCATTGTGTAACACTTTGTCATGAATGTTTAGGCTTACATAGAATGGAGGAGTCCCTCCATCCCCTGATTTGCCATTGACTTCTGAGCCAAAAATCAGTTCTGGTTGGTCATCCAGAATGTTGACTGCATCCCTATTTTCTGGTACTTGCAATGATCTATTAATTTGTTGTCTGAAGACCTCATGTTTGGCTAGTTCAGACAGAGGGATTGCAATTTTCATTTTTCCAATTTTTGTTTCAAGATTGAAGGGTTTTTCCATCTAAACCTTTATATTATGAGCAACAAATCTTTCCTTTTCTGTTGAATTTTGGGTGAGCATGTCCCGAATAGGTATATTGTTTTGGGATGAGTTTGGGCTGGCTGTGTTTTCTAGAGGTTTGCCCAAAATCTCTGTTGGAAGAAGGGGTTTGGATGTAGGTTTTACTGGAGGTTGTATGTCAGATAAATCCTCCACTGTAACCTCTTTTTGGGGTTTTTTATCTGAGGACTCTGCTGAGACAGCTTTGTCATTGGATTTCTTGGGTTGTTTGTTGTTTGCTTGTTTGGTATTCTCAGGTACATCTATGGTTCTACTTCTTAGTTTGTATTGTTTGTGTACTTCATAGACTATTGTGTCATACCCTTCTCTGAAATCAAATGACTCACCTGATTTTGCCTGGAATTGTTTGTACTCTTGTGTTTGTTGACAATCTTGGGTTTGTTGATCATCTTGTGTCAAGAATATTTGTTCTTCCCTATCCAAATCCATTAATTTGATGTGGGGATCCTCTATTTGTTCACTAGTGGTTGAGGCCTCTGCATAATTTTCTTGAAATGGAGGTCTGATGTTCTGATCAGGACTAGTTCTCCCAGCATTTGGGTTTTGGTTTTGGTTTTTCCTAAAATTTGGATTCCTAGTAGTGTTGTTTGTTTGTCCTTCCCAAGAGGACTTTCTCTCCATGGTCTCAACTCTATCTCCCAACCTCTCCATACCCTTCATGATTGCATCTAGCTTTTGATCAAAGGTTGAGGGTTCTTCTTTGAAAGTTATTCTCCTCTCATTTTTTGCTCTGGTTCTCTTGGCAATCAGATTTGCCTCTACACTTACAGCTATATTCTGCATGTCTGCAAGACTTGGAGGTGCTCTTTCTCTTAACTGATATGCCACGTCCGGGTCAAATCCATTAGGAAATTTGATCAAGGCTAGATCAGGAGGAGGTCTCAACTTTTGAGGGATAACATTATATACATTGTTGAACCTAGCACAGTAGTCTTGAACTCTCTCTTGTGGGCCCCTCTTCAGATTATCATACTCTATCAGTATGTGAAGGGGGTCTTTCTTCTTTTCCCACCTGTTTAAAAAACTTAGGTATAAGGCATCAGGATTGACTATAGAATTTGCAGCCAGAGACCTGAACCAATTCCTTACATCCCCTGTCAAACTTTGCACAAAAATTTTCATTCTTACATCTTCATCATCAATCTCATAGTTCTCAAAATAGTCCTGCATCCTCTTCGTGTGTTGCTGGGCAGTATAAGTGCCAGTCCCATCAAAGTAAGTGATTTTTCCTTGATAGTCTTGGGGCATTGCCCCTGGGTTTGCAGGCAGGACTAGAGGAGCATATCTAGCCATATTGGCAGGGTTAAAAGGGGTACCAGGAAGGAAGGGGACAGCTGGGACAACAGGGATAACAGGGATGACATGAGTGAGGTGTGCAGGGGATGGGGGAGTGGGGAAACTACCTTGGGAGGTAGATGAAGAGCTAGGATATGCTGGGGTAGGGTGAGGATAAACTGATGGTTTGACAGGAGTGGGAATATAGCTCTGTTGATTTGGCTCAGTATCTGAATCTGAGAGCTCCCTTAGTTGTTCTTGTTTCTTTAAGATTTTGGGGATTAAATTGGGATTTTCAAAGATAGTTGGGGGATTAGGGTCAGGATTGGACCTAGTGAAACAAGATTTCTTCTTTGGAGCCAGCTTCTGAGTTTTCTTTCCTTCACACCCTATGATAAGACTTTTACACAGGAAGCTCATTTCTTTGTACTTGGTATTTATCATAAGTTCCCCAGTGGAGTCACCATTATGTTATCACTCAGGTTGTTCCCTGCTTCCTAAAGGGAATATGGCCGAGGTAACCACTGACCAATCTTGTAGTTACAGGTCCTAGCCCACCTGCAACCAGAGAGGGCTCTCTCTTTATAATTTAGCTATGTTTGATGAGTGTTTTAGGCTAGTTATGATGCACTGTTTGTTTGAACTTGGTGGGTTGATGAATTCATTTAGAACTGAAGTATACATTTACAGGACAGTTTGTTCCATTGGGAAATGGAGTTGAGATATCTGTGCTTTTGAAAGTGGATCTGTGAAGACAGAGTGTTGCTGCAGAGCAAGTTAGGCATGTGTGAAACAATTTATCAGATTTGTTGGTGAAATTGGGGATTTAGTGAGTGAAAGGCAGTTAAGAATCTTTCACTATGCTAATGAAGAAACATGAAAGTATTGCTTAAGAGCAGTTAAGAATTCTTAAACAGTATTCACCATGTTAGGATAAGTTTAGACATGAGAAATTAAGAATTCATATCCATGGCTAATCCAATAGAAAACATATTTAGAAATAAAGATTGAGCATAGGGTGTTTGAAACAAATCCTAGGCTATTCTTTTTCTCTACTTACTAAGATTATGAAAACATAGGAGTTGTGGAATAAATAGGAAACACATACAATGGTAAGAGAAACTTATTGATTCAGCAAATGACACAGGAATTCTGCAACAAAACAGAGCTTTACATATCCATCTTCAGACAGCATTGGAACCAGAAATCTCCATCAGCAAATTTTATTATCAAAAATTCTTCAGTATACAACAGAGCTCTTCAGAAAGAATTGTATTACAACCAACCCTCAATGCATTATCTGAGGGGATATATATACAAAAATAGGGTATATAATATCTCAGTAGAAATTTATGGTGCAATAAATTGCACCACCAACTCTCTTACAAAAAGTAAATGACAACATAAATATAGCTTTTAACGCTGAGGTAGCCAACATTCTTCTGTCAGACAGTTTTGACTTTATGGCTCTGGAAAGTAGGCCGTAGCAGTGCTTTTAATCCTGCGTTA
This sequence comes from Pinus taeda, assembly GCA_000404065.3. Classification (NCBI taxonomy): domain Eukaryota; kingdom Viridiplantae; phylum Streptophyta; class Pinopsida; order Pinales; family Pinaceae; genus Pinus; species Pinus taeda. Next base: position 30,534 of record APFE031156832.1, read on the forward strand.
ATTTTAGCCTGCTATTCGGGTGGATTGCTGAGTCATCTGTATGCTGCTTGCTGTATCTGTATGCTGATCTGCCTGCTGACCTGTCTGCTGAGATGTATGCTGATCTTTCTCCAAAAAGGCAAAAAACAAAGTGGAATTATCTAGGCAAAATCTCCAACATTGCTTGCCACCAATCAGCTGGGGGTAGCTGATGTCTCCTCATTTTAACCA
>APFE031156834.1:7188-18933 GCA_000404065.3 Pinus taeda
AGTAAACTAACGTATTCTAATTTTATATTATTATTTTGTTAGGATATTATTATCTAAATTAGTGTATGAGACTTTTTTGTTTATGAGATAAAAGACTCATTTCTACGTAGAGATTTGACTGCTAAGTCTACCCAGGCATACATACTCTACCCCTCTAATTTTAAACATGTCACCCCTCTTACTAAGAAACACATACTCTTAACAATTAAACCTACTCAAATTATATCAAACCCACTCAAATTATATTAAACTCACTCAAACTATATTAAATTATAAATCTTTTACTATACAAATTCAAAACCCATATTTTCATAATCTACTTTGCCACTAAATTACAATAAATTCTGTGTAAAATCTAAAAACAATATTTTCATAACCTCTATGATAATAAATATTTTGATATAAATATCAAATGTTAAATCTTTTTCAAAAACCAGATTTTGATAACGTGTATGATTTTGACCTAACCTATAAATTAGGTTAAGGTTAAGGTTCGGTGTAAAATTCAAAAACAATATTTTCGTAACCTCTATAATAATAAATATTTTGACTTGACTTGAAAATTACAACGAGGTTCTCTTTGGAATATGGTAAGATCGCTTAAATGCACGTAAAACCTCTCATTTTGAATGGCAATATGATTCTGGTTTTAACACTTAACTTAAAAGGCATAAAATGTAACAATTTTGAAGAGTCCTAAGAAGTGCATATTGATGTTGTAGATTATAAAAAGTAGTTGTTTATAATGAGATTTTTTGAAAGTTTTTCTGGCAGGTTTTTCCGGTCAAAATCCGGCAGCAATTTATTGGAATCGCAAGTTTGATAGCTAGTTTCTGCACAATCAAAGTGTCCCAGGGGTTTTTCAGGGTGCTGAATCCAAATATGCAGTTAAAACCCCATTTTAACTACAACAAATCAAGATTTAACCTCAATTTCTTCCGCAGAATTCTGTCACCAGAATCTCCAAAAAATCGCATTATAGACAACTCCTTATAAAAATGATAGATGATATGATTCGAAAAAGTTGTAATTATTTATTTTTTTAATATTTATATTCATAAAGATAAGGGTTATTTTTAGTTTGGGATGATTATTAGAAATTAGTTTTATTTGGAATTTGGGAAGGTAATAATCAAATTGAAGCTTAAGGGTGTTTTTTTATGGCTCAAGTAAGTAATATTAAAAGGGTTCTCTTAGTTGGGGACATTTTTCTCAATTCAATATTTAGCAATATAAGGTTTATTTTCTCTTAATTCTTTAATTGTTAATGCTTTCACATTTTAAGGAATAATAATTATAAGGTAAATGAAATGGAAAACCAAGTAGTTAGATCAATATGGGGATCGTTATTAATTGATGATCAAATTTTATAATATCTTATCCCATGATTCTTTTCTTGTTCGCAAAAGTTTAAATTGGGAGTTGGATTGTCCAACCCTTGATTACAAATGGTCAATTCAAGTTCGTCCAAAAGGATTTCTACACATTATTAATATGGGTTTAGGGGCTATAGATCATCTCCACCTCCATGTGCCCCCAATTCAAGTTCAACATTGTTCAGTACTTCCATGGATTCAAACGTGTGGAGGAATTATTCATGGCTCATAATGGGAATGAGTGAGCTTTTATTGCTGCATTAAATATGCTAGATAGGGAGAAATGGTTTTCCCTAGTGAGCAATGGGTTTGTAGTCCTTCACCATCCTTTGCCACGAATGGGCCATGCCTCAATTAATCATATTGATGCTTTGGCTCTAGGAGGTGATGTATGAGCATAAAGTATGGAGGTAAGCAAGGGAGTTTTTAGCAATCCAAGAGATTTTCAATTTGTAGAGTTTTTCCTGTGATATTTCAAATCAATTTGTTAGCAATTATACACACCACAATATGATGATTATGATCTATTGCATTTTTTTGTCCTTGAAATTATGGTTTCATAATTTATATGGGTTTTGGATTGCAAAGGTGCCAATTATCTCTAGGCAAGGGCTCCATAAAGGTGTTGTGGTGTCTAGTTTTACCATAGCCTCTGTGTATCCTTTGTCCCTTGAGGGTTGGTAATTTGGACCTCTTTGGCTTTATTTGGGAAGGCAAAGGTGTCCAGAAAATTTTGAAAGCATGTTGGATGGACGTGAATTCCCTTTGTGTGTTTGGTTGGGTTTCCCTTCATTATTGACCTCCCAAGTTTGTTATTTCTAATTTGACATGGATTGTGTTAGTTAGAGATGCCAATTGCCCTTTTATTTTCCAAATTGTGAATTGGACATTTGGGGTTTTTTGCCTTCTCTTCTAGGTTCTCTCCTCCCTTGAGTCCAAGTGGCAATGTGGGTTTGGACTCAAATTTTACCTTTTTGTGGTTGGGAGCTCAATGGTTTTAGTGATGGAAAAGGGGCATGCCTTTGGTTTATTTTGGTGGATCATTGTGCCCATTCTTCTTGGAAGAAATTTAGGTATTTTTCATGAAGTTGTTTTAATTGGACTCCTTTCCATTGGATGCATAGTGAAACCAAAGTGGGAAAAGGTCCTAACACAATTGCAATAAGATTTCCTGCATCTCCAAATTAAACATAGACAAATCCTATCATATTTGATTGTTGTCATGGAATTATTGGTAGAACATTGAGTGAAATTATAGGGCATTGAGGATGAGTTGGAAGTATTTAGTCAACAATTGCTAGAATTTCAACTTTCTATAGGGAAATACATTTACGGTGGATCTTCTCTGATTCATTCATCTTCTTTGGCCATCGGATGTCTCTCTAATTGGTATGCTTCTCCTTTTGATGAATTTGACCAAGGAACTGGTGTTTTCTCCCCTTCTCTTGTTTAGTTTGCATGCAATTTAAATGTGCTAAGATGTTAGGGGTGTTTTGGAGACACTATGTCTCTAAGTTAATTAGTTTTGTACTACATGCAAGTAGATAATTTTGGTTATGAATATAGAGGAAAGTCTTGTCTCTAACACAAAGCTTGAAAGCAAAAAATGCATTTTGTAATTTTGATGTAAGGTCGTGTATCCAAGCACAGATTTTAATTTTAGAATAAATATTCCCAAGTCTAGTTAAAAATGAATAGTTTTTATTCATGATAAAAATTTAAAGTATATTTTGAAGGTGTTGTTCACACTTTATATAAATTATTCATTTCAAATGAGTACTTATGATAAGAAATATTAGAAAGGGTCAAAAACCACAACTACAAAAAAAAATTATCCTCGTAGATGAGAGCTTTTAAGGGATTATGACTATAATAATTTGCAACATAATATCCCTATAAGAATTCTATTCAAAAAAGCTAAATTATACAGTACAACCTATAAAAATTATCAAAATTTTAGGAGTATTAAATCTCATAGTGGGGAAGGAATCTACAGGACCAAACAATACACAAATACAAATCTATCACTTAATCCTTTTATATACAATAAGCTTGGTGTTTTGCATAAGCGATGCTTAGAAAGAGTGTCAACATTTTGATTTAGTTTCATGTAGATGTGTGTGAAAGTGATGAATTGAGTAGCAACATCCTTTAGGTATAAAGCTAAGTTCTGAAGAGTTATTTCCCACACCCCCTCACCATCCTTCATCTAAATAATGATGAAAAGTAAATCTTCAAAAACCTATAAGGAATTAACCCCCTTAGCAAGGGCCAACTTTGCTAGTGTTCAAATGGAAAGTAACTCAATATTGTTATTGTTACCCCTTCCTATGTTTTCACAAAAATGTAAGAAATGTGATTGATTAATATACAATAAACCACCTAATTCATAGACATTATCCTCCCCTTGACATTCCTATAAAAGAGACCCTATGGGACTTGTCTATCAACTATCAATTCACCAACAACACAAGCCTCTAGTGTGGAATCTTGCAACTTATAAAATTGTGCTATGGAAATCATATGAGAAGAGGTCTAGAATGTGGAAAGAATATAGCCTTTAAATATACATTCCTTCCAAGCAATCCATAGTCCGCATAATGTGATCAATGGAATTACTCTAAAATTATTTAGTACAAAAGCATTGAACCATGTCTTCATCCCCTCTTCAACCAAGTTACAAGTTCAAAGTTGTGAATGTCTTATCTGACTACTGAGATCCTTCCAATCTAGTACGGAATATGGACAATGTATGGAGATATGTGATTTTGATTCTTCATCTCTCTTAAATAATATACACAAACCGAGAACTAAATTACACCTTTGTTAAAGATGATCCCGCATAGGGATCTTGTTTAGAATGGTCAACCACAACAATTTTTGTCTTCTTCAAAGCATGAATTTTTCATATTGCGAACCACCTCTAACTTGAAATCCAAACCTCATGATCCATGTAAACTTCGTAACCAAATTTTATGGTATATGTACCACCTACTAGTTCATGACCAATATCAAAGCATTTGACTCACCTTTCAAGCAGACATAACCTTGAAGTAATGTAGTAGTGTAAGATCTGCATGAAATAGTGTACTCACTTTCCAATTCTAAACGTACTTTATCCTCCCACCCTTGGTGCCATATTGAGGTGTTCAACTTATTTCCTATATGGTTGAACCACATTATACCTCCATTGTTGAGTAACTAAACCAACTGATCAGGTATAAAAACTAAATTATTACAACCCATAATCACATCCACGCCAACCATGACCTACCTGACACATAAGGCATTCACCCACCACCAAAAAAAACTGAGACCAAAGTTTTATAATGATTGAAAGCATTCACAATGTTCTTCATCAATAAGTGAGTCTAATCCAATAGAGAATGAGGAGCTATATTTTTTTTTGTATGAGGATTCAATGTTATAGCCTTGTTTTGGATATAAAATTTCACACACTTTTACTTACAAGGGCCTTAACAAAAAAATGAAGGTGTTTTAAACCGTATCTAAGTTTGCTAATAATTTCTAATCAGCCAAGTGAAAAGTAATCTTGCCCTACTTGTCATGCCACAAAGTCAAAGCATGTCTTTTTAATCTTCTTTAGAATTCTTTGAAAAAATATGCAAATAGTAACCAATAAACAGAAATCATTTTCAGCACAAAACTTCCACGAGTTGTTAATCTACTACTATGAGATAACCACTTGTAATACAAATAATGAATATAACACTCTACCCAACCACTAAACCATCTCTAATCCTGAATGCAATATCTTAATGACTTCAAAATAAAACCAAATATAATATACTCATACTTGTGCGAAAAATTCTTTAAGAGAATACACAATTAATAACCAATAAACATAAATAATGTGAGACACAAACTTTACAAGAGTTAATCTATTACACTTATATCAAATCCTTAATGCAATAATTTAATGAATTCGAAACAAAACCAAATATAACCTACTTCATATTCATACCTGCCTCAAAATCAATTTTTTAAATACAAAAATTTATTGATTATTTAGATATAAATTTTGATTAAAATTATTTTTAAATTTTATAAAATCATAAATTTTATATAATTTTTTTATAATAAAAATAATCCTTATGCAATAATTTATTAACTCAAAACAAAACCAAATTATAACTTACTTCATATTCATACCTGCCTCAAAATCAATTTCTTAATGCAAAAGTTATTTGATTTTTTTAAATTAAATTTGATTAAATTATTTTAAATATATGAGTCATAAATATTATATAATCCTTTTATAATAAAACACCGTTATTAAAAATATTGAAGTTGTCTTTACGCGAGAAAAAATAACTTTTATTCCATATATATAAAAATATATAACCCAACTTTTATAATAAAAAAATTAAAGTGATAACATGATTCTTGTCAATGAACAGATTTGATCGTATCAGCTCGAACCTTCCTTCAATAATTGATCTTTATGTGTTTTCCATCCTGAATTAATTTTTCACTCGTGAATATTTAAGCTTTATCTATTCATATTCGGGCTCCTATGAGCCATGCATTGCATGAGAAGGATTAGTGTTATTTTAACGTATTAAATTGTCTTTCTAATTTCATATACGACTTTGAGAATATGATTCGTTTGAAGCAGTCAATTTAAGGGGTGGAAATAAGGCTCGCCGTCAATTTAAGGATCAAATCCTACGAGTTTTTGTCTGACTCGCTAGTTTGCTAAATTGTTAAAATATAATTTATTGATTTTAATAAATAAAATTTGTAATTATATGAAGTAAATAAAGTTGGTGATAATGTTTTATGTTAAGGTATTTTTTTGTGTCAAATTTTTAATTTGAAATTTTATGAGTAGAAAAAATTAGAAATGTTAAAGGTTAGTATATTGTTGGTTTGAAATATGGTTTAAAAAAAGAGTTATATTAAGAATTCGTGTAGTTGAAATTGATAAAAAACAAGTTATGTTAATGTTTGGTGTGGTCTAAAATGTTATTATGTATCTCTGATTTATTCTTTTTAAATTACTCTCGCACAAATTATAAACAAATTATATGTATGTGTAAAATTTAAAAACACTTTAAATATTATCATTTTTTTAATATTATTTAAATTAAAATCTCCTTAATTAAACCAAAAAATTAAATAATGATTCTATATATTCTATAAATCTCACATTTTTTTTCTAACTAAATATTAATTAATATTTTTCTTTTCTTTTCATTAAAATTTAATTTATATAATTTTAATAAATTATAATCTAATTATTTAAAATATATTTTTTCAATATATAAGGAAACTCAACCCCTAAAAATTTACTCAAACCAATTTAATTATAAAATATATCTTTCAAACTTAAATTCCAACTAACCCGCACCAAATTGATATAACTATAAAAAAATATTAAAAAACGTAATTAACATAAAACAATTAAATTACCATCTTTTAAACTATATTAAAATTCCAACTAAACCGCACTAAATTTTGAATATAACTCATAAAAAATATTTAAAAAGCAATTTCTAGGAATACTTCTTTATTTTTATTAGCCCATATTAACTAAAGAACCATTATAGGAAGTGATGGATACTCACTAACGTCTCCATCATCTGTGCACTTTTTCAATGCATCATCAACATTTCCACTTGTCCAATTCCCTTTTATTCATGATGTATATTGTACAGCATTTGGTACCAATTTAAAAAAGTGGCATTCAATGGACAAGTGGTTTAATTTTTATTTATTTTTTATTTTATTTTTTTATATAAAAAAAATATAAAGATTATAATCTTTTTAGGCTTTTTTTTTAAGTTATCTTATGTTAAAATTTTATTTGTTAGGGCAAGCCAAAAATAAGTTATAGTTTTAAGAGGAATTTTAAATGTCTATACGTGGATAACCATTATCTTGCCTCCTTTTCTTATACAGTAGATAAAATATAGATTTCCTCAATATAGCAATGTAGTACTTATCATTGGGAATAGTTCTCTACATCAATTAATCTTATTCACCCTTTTAATTGTAATTCCCTCTTGAACCTATTCTACTCATGAACTTGACTTACTTTTGGCTCAATATCTGCATCAATTTTCCAACTCGAGATCCCACAAAACATTTCCTCTATTAGTGTGACATACAATTACTAGATTGGTGTGTCCTTTATGGCCAACAAATCTTATGAGACTACACTAGTATTATAGGGACCTAACATGCCCCTCTCCTTCAAAAGAAGTGTTATCCTCAATGCTTAAGTAGTTATGGGTGCTTCTGTATAAAATTATCATCCTCCCATGTGGAATCTTCAATGGGTAAGTTCTTCCACTTGATGGGATACTCTAAAATTGATCAATTCTGTAGCTATCGAGTTCTTGCTTCTGTGACTACTTCAGGCTCCAATACGATTTTTCCTTCATCGTCAAGTTATGGTAATATTGTTTGAATTGGAAGCTTGTCACTTATAACCTTCTTTAAGCATGAAACATGGAAAACTACGTTTACTCGAGAAGATGCTTGAAACTCCAATTTGTATGCCATAGTATCAATGTTTTGCAACATCTTGTAAGGAACACAGTACTGGGGTGATAATTTATTATCCTTCTTAGCTTTCTTGAGGGACAATTGTTTGTATAGTTGTAGCTGTAAAAATACCCAGTTGCCTACGTCAAAACTTCTTTCACTGTGATGTTGATATGCTTGTTATTTCATTTGATTTTGTGCTAGAGTGAGGTTATCCCTTAAGAGTTGGAGAACTTGTTGTTGATGCTCAATGTGATCTTCCATTGCTTGAACCTTGGAATTCTCTCATAAAGACGATGTGATGGACGGTGGATGATATCCATAAAGTGCCATAAATGGGGTCATTTTGTTGCAATATGGATGGAAGTTTTATACCACTATTCAGTCAGAGGTAACCACTTGACCCATTGTGTTTGTCTATGATATATAAATTAATGAAGATATACTTCAAAGCATTTGTTCATTATCTTAGGTTTCCCATCATATTGAGGATGATGAGATGAGCTATGAGCTAATTGAGTACCAAGACAAGAAAATAATTATGTCCAAAAATTTCTAGTGAAAATGGGATCTTTGCCACTTACAATAATATTTGGGTTTCCGTGTAGCTTTTGAATTGTTTCCATAAAATCAGTAGCAACTATATTGACTTTAAAAGGATGAGATAATGCACAAAATTGTGCATACTTGGTAAGTCTATCAACCACAACCATGATGACACTCTTTCTTCGGACATTGGTAAACCTATGATAAAATCCATTAAGACATCCTCCCAATGTTTGACTTTGGGAATGGCTAAAGGTTTTAATAGACCTGGGGTCTTAATTTTCCCAACTTTATTTTATTGGCAAACGAAACATTTTTGCCATCAAACTTCTGAATATAAAATTTAGGCCATCCCAAAAATAGTCCTTCTTGACCTATAGTAAGTTTTTTAAAATCTCGAGTGCCCTCCTTAAGGAGAGGTGTTGCAATTCCCAAAGAATAGTTTCAGTTGGGAATTCTTACATAGATATAAGTGATATTTGTACCATAATGATTCATTTTTCCAGATAAATGTATCAGATGTACTAGGATTGTGTTGCAACGTTTGAATGCGTTTCTGTACCCCTTCATCATCCTTCCATTCCTCCTTTACTTCAGTTATCCAGTTAGGTTGGATAATAAAAATGGCATAAATCATTGCTTCCACATCCTCATACCTACTTGAGAGTGCATCTACAACAATATTTTTCATCCCTTTTTTGTAGATGATTTCAAGTCATAACCCAACATGTTAGTGACCCATTTTTGCTGCTCTTCTGAAGATAGTCTTTGTTCCAAAATGTTTTTAAGACTATCATGATCTTTTTTTACCTTAAAGTGTCTTCCCATTAGGTAAGGGCGTCATTTCTTCAGGGCATGTAGTATTAACAACATTTCCTTCTCATAAATAGGTTTGTGTAAATACTTTCCCTTGATTGGATGGATTTCGAAAGTAACGTGTCTTCCTTCTTTCATGAAAACAACACCAAATCCATTTCCTGAGGCATCACATTCCACCATAAATGTTTTTGTGAAGTCTAGAGTTGCTAAAACCAGAGCTTGGCACATTGCCTCTTTAAGATGTTCAAAGGACTTAGATGCTTTTGGAATCCCAAAAAATGCATCTTTCTTTAGTAATTTTGTTAGAGGTATTGTTATTTTCCCATAATTCTTAACAAATTTGCAATAATACCCTGTCAACCTGAGAAATCCTCGAAGATGCTTTAGGCTTCTGGGTATTTTCCATTCCTTGATGGCTTTATTTTCTTTACGATCTACCTTGACACCCTCATGAGACACAATATGACCCAAATATTCCAACTCATGTACCCCAAAGAAACATTTGAAGGTTTTTTCATACATTTGTTTCTCCTCCAATAGTTTGAGCACCCTATCAAAATGTTGAGCATGATCCTTCGAAGGCTTGTTGTAGATTATTATATTATCAAAAAATACTAACACAATTTTTCTAAGGGTGAGTTTGAAAAATGGAATTAATCCAACCTTGAAATATGGAAGTTGCATTAATAAGGCCAAAAGGCATAAACAAAAATTCATAATGACCTTCACGAGTTTTGACTATTGTTTTTGGAATTCCTTCAATTTTCATTCTAATTTGATGATATCCTAAACGAAGATCTAGATTTGTGAAGTAAATCCCTCCAAGTAATTCATTCAACAATTCATCAATGACAGGAATAGGAAATTTATCTTTAATAGTGAGCTTGTTGAGCTCCCTATAATCTGGATACATATGCCATGATCTATCCTTCTTGTGTACCAATACTACTGGAGCAGAGAAAGAACTTTGGCTAGGTTAAATTATACCTTCCTCTAGCATTTCTGCAACCATACATTTAATTTCTCTCTTTTAGGCATAGGGATATCTATAAGGTCTGATGTTTGGAGGAACGCTTCCTGGAATAAAGTGAATAACTTGATCATGATAACAAATAGGTGGGATTCCTTTGGGATTCTCAAATACCTTGAAATGATTGTCCAAGATTCTTTGGAGATCTAGAGAAACAAATTATTTTGATGTTTGAACATCTAGTGAGCATAATTGTGCAATTATGCCTTGTTCTTTCTGCAAAATCTTTGTCATTCCATTAGAGTTGATTATCTTCCCATGTTTCCCTACAATGCCCCTTAATTCAATTTTCTTTCCCTCCCATGAAAATTCAAGAAAAGTTCTTGAAAATTAAAATTTATCATCCCCAAAGATTGTAACCATTGGACTCATAATACAACATTAGCACCCCCAAATGGAATGGAAAGAATTTGACTATTTGATATATATTCTCCCATGGTTATATTGATATTATGGAACTTCCTTGAAAATTTTATAGTTCCTCCATATGCAAAGATCACTTGACACTCTGCTACTAGATATAGAAATTAATTCAAATATTCCTTGGTTATCTTACAATGAATAAAATTATGGGTACTACCAGAATCAATCAACAATATTCCCTTCTTTCTTGATATATTCTTCTATCTTGAGAGTTTTAGGAGTGTTAATTCCTACCAATGCATTACACGATATGGTCAAATTCATTTCTTCTTTCTCTAGGGTTGGTTCCTAGTGTATATCCTCTTCTTCTATTGTTTCTTATTCCTTTTCTTCCTCCTTTTCACAATCTGTGTAAAATAATTTCTTCTCAATGCACTTCTGACCTTTAGTGTATTTTCTATCACAACTGTAATAAATCCCATTTTCTCCTTTTTCCTCTAGTTTTTGTGGTGCTAACCTTGTAGGTTGTGGGAGGCTAGGAGTAGCAACATTTCCATCTTTATAGTTGTGATTGGTATACTTCCTTGTTCCATAATTTTTCTTTCAAATTTTCTTGCCACCTTGAATGTATTCTCCATAGGTTCCCAAAGGCAAACCTCATGTTGGATGTTATCCTTTAAATTCCCTATGAATAAATCAATCATATGCTCCTCTGGAATATCATTTACCTTGATATTAAATCTCTGGAAGTCCTCAATGTGCTCCGCCATTGAACCCTTTTGTTTAAGATTTATCAATTGGCTAAATAAGGTATTATTCTTTGTATCCTCATAATGTGCTACCAATTCTTCCGTAAAAATGTCCAAGTGGCAATTGATTTACGAGAAAAAAGCCATCGATACCACAAAAATTTATTTTGTTCTAAACATAAAGATGCAATGTGTACCTTTTATGTGTGTGCCACAACATGTAGATCGAAGAATTTCTTCATCTTTAGTATAAATGTTACCAGATTCTTCCCATCAAACTTCCTCATATCAATCTTTGGAATGTGGTTAGTCTTCAACCCACTATTTGAGTCTCTAAAATCATAATTCA
>APFE031156835.1:8723-44251 GCA_000404065.3 Pinus taeda
TGCGCTCTTGCAATTTGAGAGTATTGTGAAGAACCTCCTCCCGTGTCTGCTGCAAATGAATCATTTGACCAATCCGCCTTTGCATTGGATCCTCCTCACCGCCAACTTCTTGAAGCAATCTTGTTACTGGAATACTAAGCGAAGTAGGAAACACTGCATCTGTCCCGTAAACCAGTTCAAAGGGTGACATACCAATTGACATTTTCTGACTTACACGATCAGCCCACAATGCATTTAATAACTTTTTGTGCCAGCTCTTCTTGTTCATTTCCAGCAATTTCTTTATGATGTTTACCAAAGATTTCTTCGAAGATTCAGCCAGCCCATTTCCTTGCGGATGATAGGCGGTCGAATGCCCCAAACTGATACTATATTTGTAGCAAAAATCAACCATCTTCTTTGATTTAAACGCTGCTGCATTATCTGTAATCAACTTATGTGGACAACCGAAACGTGACAAAATGTTGTTTTCAAGGAACGAAATAATTACCAAGTCCGTGGCCTACCGGGTGGGGATGGCTTCAATCCACTTCGTTAACTAATCAGTGGCGGTGAATATCCATCGATGCTGCCCGGAAGATGCTGGGTGGATTTCGCCAATAAAATCCAAGTCCCACTGCTGAAATGGTGCGCTGACTTCGATGGGTTTGAGCGGCAATGGTTGTAATTTCTGCTTTCCTTGAAAAATTTGACATTCGTGACAACTCTTGATTGCTTTATATACATCTGAAAACAATGAAGGCCAATAAAAACCAGCCCTTAGGATCTTGTTTGCTGTGGTCTTCCAAAACAAGTGGCCCCTACAGTCACCTTTGTGAAAATCCTCTACAGCTCTCTTAGCTTCCTCCTCGACCAAACAGTTCAGCAATATGCCACCGGGGTCTTTCCAATATAGTGTAGATTTGATGATGCAACATTTGGCAGTCTTTAATTTCAATGTCCTAGCTTTGTTTCGAGGCATCCCGGGAGGTGAAGACAAATTTTGAAGCACATATAAAATATCAGCATACCAAGGAGAAGAAATAAAGATGCCAAATACTTGTAGTGCTGGATTCTCCTCCTCTTCATCGGATAGGGCAGCTATCAAATTAATGTCTAGGACATGGAGATTTGTTTCGACCATCAATTTAGCGAGACCTTGACGCTTAATGAGCTTGGTAGGCTTAATTTCCACATCATATTCTAATAGTGTAGCAATCCACTTACCCCTGCCTTCCTTCCGATTCCGCTTGTACCAAAACATCTTTCACAGCCGCGTTAGGAACATATGCCAAAATGTGGGAATTCAGTATATACACACGGAAATCTTTCAAGGCTTTTACTAGAGCCAACGCTTGTTTTTCAATGATAATGTACTTCAGTGCTCCGTCTCTTATAATACGACTGAAAAAAACAATGGGCTTCTCAACTCCGTCTCCCTTTTGCATCAGCACAACTGCCAATGTATGCTCAGAAGCAAATGAAAATAAAATAAAATATTGTGTATAATCTGGGCTGATTAGAGTTGGGGCTGAAGATAAAATTAACTTCACCAAATTGAAAGACTTTACCGCCTCTTCGGTCCATTTGAGTTGGCTGTCCTTTTTTAGCATGTTAGTGATTTCTCTAAGGTGTTCGGCAAGATTCGGAATAAAGCGACACAGGAAATTCAACTTGCCATTAAAGGACTGAATCTCCTTCTTGTTTCGGGGCTGCTCTAGTTGCTAAATAGCTTCCACATGTGCAGGATCTATACGAATGCCATCTTTGGAAATGATGGGGCCCAACAGCTTGCCTTCACTCATGGCGAAAAGGCTCTTCTTTGGATTCAATGAGATACCATATTTTCTGCACTTTTGAAACACCATTGTTAAATGATACAAATGCTCTTCATCAGATTTAGAAAACATAGTTAAATCATCAAGATAAACGACCAAAAAGACATCCTTCTCATTAGCAAAGGCCATGTCCATCGCCCGCTGAAAGGTAGCACCTGCATTTTTCAATCCAAACGGCATCTTGACATAATGAAATGTCCCCCATGGAGTAGTGAATGCAGTCTTGTCCCAGTCATCCTCATGCACCAAAATCTGATTGTACCCGGAATAACCATCAAGTAGCGACATCCTTGATGCTCCAACTACCCTCTGCAGTATGTGATCCATCTTGGGAAGCGGATAATTGTCCTTTAGCGACACCTTATTCAGATTTCTAAAGTCTATACACAAGCGGATCTCACTGGTCTTCTTTCTCATAGGCACTAAGTTGGAAATTCAGTGGGAATATCTGATTGGCACTATAATTCCAGACTTGTACAACCTGTTAACTTCTTTCTCAATTAAAGGCAGCAACTTAGGATTAATTCTTCTCAATTTTTGTCGGAAAGGCTTTTGATTTGGCTTTATGGGAATGGTATGTTGAATGATACTTGTATCATAAGTTTTCAAATATGAATAATCCCATGCAAAAACATCATAAAACGAAGACAACAATCTGATATATTCTGTCTTTACCTTTGGCGATAATGCCTTCGATAGTTTTACCATTTTTGGATTTTCAGCTGTGCTGACATTCACTTCTTCAACACCTTCTTCTGTTGGCCTCAAAGTTGGTTTGTGGGCTACGTCATCTTGATCGAACAACTCCTCCAAAGGAATTAATCCTTTAGGAATGACATTATCCTTAAGTTGCAATACATCGATCTGATTTACTTCCTCAGGTTCTATATCTATGGAGACGTCTTTGAACTCACCTTCAACTTGCAGAAAATTCTTGATTTCTTCGTCATCTTGGAAAAATTGCCAACACCTTTGATTGTCTGGAATTGTAGGATGGTGTTTCACATAAATCTAAAACTTATTGCTGGAATTCATGGGCATTTTAAGATTGCTTGCTGCCTTAGCCAATGCATCCGCAACACCATTTTTAATGCGGGGCACACATGTCAAAGTATGTTCAGAAAACAATTTCAGGATATCTAGGACAACATTTCGATATGCTCGCATACGAGGATGCTTGGCCTGGAACTCACCTTTCACTTGCTTTATAACCAACTTGGAGTCGCCATATACTGCTATCTTCTTTGCCTTCAGCTTCCGAAGGATTTTTAGACCAGCAATGAGAGCCTCATATTCCGCCTCATTGTTTGAGCAATCGAATGCCAATTTGTAAGAACATACTCGTACCTTGCTTGGGACTTTGTTTCGGATAGAAAATGGACTTCGAATCCATACACCTATACCAGCACCATCGCTGCCCACAGCGCCATCAAAATCCATGGTCCAAAGACCATCCTCATCGTCTTCTAAGTGCTGAAAATGTGATGTCTCTGCATTTTCTGTTTGCTGCCCATTTATTTTAGCTTTTGGCTCCATGACAGCGGATCCTTCTTCATGTTCCTTTCTCAAAATTTCTCTAAAATGTTCTGCAATGTCTGGTATATCTTCTGCTTGAACTAACTGACTATCTATCTCATTGAAATTATCAACAAACGAAACAAATGACTCTAAATCTGTATGTACATAATTTACAGGATGATTAACTGGCTTTTCCTTACTAATGATCATGTATTTCATCTTTTGTTCCCGATATAATTTCCTCATCTGACCGAAGACCGGGATTGTAGCATAAGAAAAATCGAGCTGAAGTGTACCTTTAAGCTTAGCTCCCCAAGATCTCGAAAGCAACATTCCGAATCGCGGAGGAATATCCGCCACCAATACATCCATCAAAACATTCTTTGTTGGGATTTGATCCAAGCTCACAACCAAGTCCTTGATCAAACCAATACACTTTACCCGGCTAGAATCAAACGAATACAAATCATGATACTTCCTTGTGATGTCTAGTCCCAGCTTTTCCATGATTGCTTTCGGCATCAAATTATGCGAGGCTCCCGAGTCAAACATAGCATTATGTAAAACATACTCATGCAATCGCAAACTGATATAGAATGGAGGAACATCACTTTCAGGAGACTCACTATTTAAAGCGGGGCCAAAAATCAATTCCGTCTGATCATCTTCTACATTCACCGTGTCTAGCATTGGATCAAAATTCAGCATCTTGGAGGTTTGGCCTCGGTAAGTGCTGTTCTTCATGATTTCCATCAAAGGAATGGACACTTTCAACTTTGAAATTTCATTCTCCAAACTGAAAACTGAAACCTTCTCACCTTCTTTGGCCGGATTGTCTCTTTTTTCATCTTTATCTCTTAGTGTGCTTGATGGCTGATCTATCTTGCTTGCTGATGATGATTGACCTGCTGAAGGATCACTTATGTCTTTCCCTTTTTTCTGTGGGGCAGCTGAACCATTCTTTGCTGAACCATCTGTTTTCTTCTGAATAGGATTTATGGGAAAAATTTAGTTTCTCAATTGTCTTTGCTGATTTTGCTGAGCTGATAAAGCATTGAAGTACCCTCTTTGATATTATTCCGATTCTTCTTCAAGCACTGCATCATTTGACAAGATATAATGCTCATCTTGGGGGATGATGGAGTTACTCGAAAACTCTTCCTCTTCTGTAATATAAGTGGGAAAATCATCAAGGGTGAAGAAGTGATTTTCTCCCACCGTATCACCTTCATCCTAGGATTCTTGGCTCACAAAATTTTGCTGAAGTGGAGGTTTAATTTGCTGTTGAACTACTGCTTCCTGTGCCCTTGTTTCATGCTGTTTGATTCTATATTGGGGCTGTTGCAGACCTCTAAAATTTGGATGACGAATCTGTGGCTCCGGCTTGTCAAGATGAATATTTTGAAGTGCTCTTTTAATCTGTTCAACGTCGCGGAGGAGGTGATCTAATGTAGATGCTTCCTCTTTGATTGTGACTCTCTTTTCAGCCTTCATTCTTGATCTCTTATCATTCAAGTTTGCCTCAACGCTGACATCAATTTTCTACATATCCTCCAAGGTAGGAGGATCTCTATCTCTCAATGAATAAGCCATCTCAGGATCAAAGCCGTCTGGAAATTTGAGAAGAGCAGATTTTCTAGATGGCCTTAAGTCATCTGGAATAGCATTGTAAACTGTGTTAAATCTGATAATGTAATCTTGAATGGACTCACCATGATTGCGCTTGAGGTTATTGTATTCAGCATTAATTTGAAGTGGATCCTTTCTGATTTCCCAACGATCTAAAAACTGCCTTTGAAGTGCCTCTAAGGTAGTGATTCTCCCGGCTGTCAAACCTCTTAACCACTTTCTAACTTCTCCTCCAAATGTTTGCACGAACAACCGCATGGTAACATCTTCTTCATTTATCTCATATAGATCAAAGAAAGTTGTCATTTTGTCAATATGTTGCTGAGCAGAGACACTTTTAGGAGTGCCATCAAACATAGGGATTTTACTCTGGTAGTCAGCTGGCATATCATACAGATTTTGGGGAAGAGCAAGGGGAGCAAATCGGGCAGCCATTGCTTTAGGTAGATTGGATCTAGGGGGAGCAGGTGGATTAGGTGCAGCTGTGGTATGAGGTATATGAGGAATCTAAGGAATATGAAGAATATGAGGAGGAGTATGATGAATATGAGGAGTATGAGGAGAAGTGGTATGGGATGTAGAGGGCGAACCAACTGTAGATTCTGGATAAGTGATTATAGGAGAAATAGAAATAAAAGGAGGATCGTTCTGCTCATGCGCCATGATAGTAGATCCAATATGGACAGATATATGTTCAACGAACTCAGCAAGACTAGTGGCGTGAATATTTGACTGAAGAGATCTTAGGATGAAATTGTCAATCAATTTATTGTGTCTCTCAATGTCAAGGGCAACAGCAAAATCAAGGTCGGAAACTAGAGAATCAAGTGCACTTTCAGATTTAGTTTTGAACAAGGACAACTCAAAACTCTCGTCAAAATCAATGTCTTCAAGGTACTTAAAAATAGGTGGACATGAATAATATTTGAATATATGACCAGAATCAGAAGCCAGTTTGGATATCAAAGAACAACTAACCAATCAGCCTGTGAAAACTCTTAACTAATCATCCAAAAGTTTAGAGTTTACAATACACTGGGGTAAAAATGCAATCGAAGTGCTGTATTCACAAGCTCACGGAGATTGACTAAAGCAGCGTTTATCTACTTGCGCTTATGCAAAGCAAAAGCATTTCGAAGGCTACCTAGAATAATCTTCAGGCTCCCTCTAAGACTTATGAAACAAACACATCAATCCACAAACAAGTTTTTTCTCCCCAGTATGGTCGCCAATATGTTAGCTCTTGAAATTTCACCTCAGGCTGAAAAAGGTAAACTCCAAGGCAACATCAAACCACTTAGCCTCGTAGCTAGCCCTATGGGGCACGAGAGGGCTCTCTCCGGTCTATCTCAGCAAAGATCTTCAACGGGCAGAGATAACCAATAAATAACACTGACTTTAGACTAGTAAACTGATAAAAAAGGTTTGGTTTGGGCTTTTTAGGGTTTGGGTGGAAAAATTGGGGAAAGGCAATTTTGGGTGCGGGGATTGGACACAATTTTTGCAGGGGGTTCTTTGGGGCGAGGTAGGAGACTGTATTGATGCCTTTGAAAGATTTGGATGGATGAGAATGACTGGTGAGGAGCTAAGGAGAGCAAGCAATCACCTTGAATTCTCCTTAAACAGTTGAAAACATTGATATTAAGCAAACTTAAAGGCAGAGCATAGCAACCATGAATTCTACCTTAACACTTATTTGCCTAATTTGCAGAAGAAAAAGTAAGAAGATGATTCACATAAAAAACTTACAAGTACAAAGAGAAACACACCATCAATACATGTAACGACAGGAATCCCAAAAAGGACTGCAAAACCCTGGTCTTTCTTCCTTTGCCAAAAATGCAGAGATACAATGAGTAATACAATAGAAGCCTTCTCCCTCAAGAGTCCAACCATGAAAATAAGCAAGAAAGTACATAATATAGGCCATATAACATCTTTCCCTGCCTCTAGGGTTCGAGCTCACTATCCTAGGGGCTGTTTCAACCAATTCTAAACTAAGCACTGAAAACTAGGCAATCAAAACAACTTGCCTCTATAAGCTAGGAAACCAATTCATTCATTAAATTTTACCTATCTTATGAATGAATCTTCTAGAAGAGATAAATAAGTGTCTAAACATCATGAAATTACATCATTTACAACAAGGAGGATGAAAATCAACTCCAAAAAGTGAAATCCAGTCAAAACTGCATTTTGTTGAGCTGTAGGTTGAATTCCTGTGCAAACTGCTTGATGGGTCGTGCACAATTCCTGGATGGGTCGCGCACCTTTGGAGGCACTTCCAGGTGTCAAAATGAGGCAAAAATGGGCTTTCTGGAAAGGTCTGGATGTCTACTTTCGAACCCATGTGGAATTTGTGAATTGGGTTGTCATTTTCCCCTCCAAAATTGCGATCTCCCAAGACTGCTTCCTGTGTGTCAAAAATGTGGCAGAAAGTCATTTTTTCCTTGTTTTTTGACTTTCTGGAGGCCCAAAACTTGGTGAAATTTCTTAGTAATGGCTAAGAAAGTGTAACTTTCCATGACAAATCCCAAAATGCAAACTTTTCCTGAAATGGACCTTCCCATCGAAAGGGTCGCGCACGGTGCGCGACTCGTTGGTGAAGAAAAACTGTTTTTTGCCAGAAAAATAAAAAATGACCCAAAATGCTCAGATTTTTTTGAAATTTGTGCTGGAGTTGAGTTATTTAATATCATGCTCCTTCAAGGAAGCCTCGGCCAAGATGTGGAGGGGATCGGGCCTTTTTCTTTGTTTGAGTGCCTTGGCCAACCGTCCTTGGAGCACCTTCATTCTTGCCTTGCATACGTGCATTCGGGCCCAATAGTGGTTCTTCATATTCCGGAGTAGGTCCTTATCTCTGTTGGCCTTGGCCAACAACCTCTCCAAATGAGCATTGACCCGAATAAGCTTGGATTCTCGATCTATGGGTGTCAAATCACCGGGTCTCCTACGGGCTAATTCCCGGTCTTCACGAATCCTCCGCTACTCATAAAGCTTGTGCTCATCGTCCAACTATTTATTGCGTTTCTCTAAATAGTTGATTACCCATTTTGCCATCTGCAGTTTCTTTTGCAGTGACTCATTCTCGGTCCTTTGCTCTCGGATGATCTCCTTAAGCTCTGAGCTAGGAGAACAGGCGTCAAGATTAGTGATGTCAATATCTGGATCACCTGAAAATCCATCCTCAATCATGGGCGGCTTGCCCCTCTCTGATACCTATGCTACTGTCGGAAGCGAGGCCCCTTCCACCTGGTGTGGAGATAACACTCGCGGTACTGATGAAGAAGGCGAGACCCCTTCCACCTGATGTGGAGAAAATACTCGCCTAGCTATTGCAAATAAGGCCCTGTGGCCTCTCTGATAAGTGACCAATGGAGGAGAGCTGACATGTCTAGTATCAAGGATATCATGTTGTTGTGATGGTCCTCCCTCCTCATGAACAATCTCAGGATGTGGTGGTGGTGCTGTGAAAAACTCATGAGAGATAAACTCCTCCCATGGGATGCCATGCTGAGCCAACTGATGTATGCCCACAAGTTGAATCAAACCATAATGATAGAGGCTCCTATATTGTCGTGCTGGGCTCTTCCTATGCATCAAGGGCACCATCCTCTCAATATTCTGGCACAAGAAAACAGGGATGTTCATCATCCGAACCCGTGTGAAATGCATCAACAAGCGAATATGGTACGAATACACCCGTGAAAATCTGCCCTCACAGGTGAAAAAGCACATGATAAGCCTCATCAAAGGAGCATACTCATTCCTCAAAAATCTGAAAGGAAATACACCCGTCACGAGTCTCATAAATGCAGGTTTAATGTAAGGCTCGTACTGAAAACTGTCCAATATTTTGCGCTTGTTCCAGACTTCTCCAAAATTTGGTATCCCTGTTGCTTGAGCAATCATCTCAGGTGTCAATGTAAAATCCAACCCTGCAAGGTTCACATGCTCATCATGCAAATGCAAAACAAACAATCGAGCCAACTCCCTGTGATGCTGAATATGAGAGATCCTCTCACAAAACTCATAACATGACAGGTAACGGAAACTTGTGACTGCAATTGAACAAGCCTGCAAATCGGTCAAAGAGGTGGGCTCCTCTCTCTTATGGTGACCACTCTTACCACCCCTGTGAGGCCTCCTATGTACCTCAAACTCTGAAGCCGACTCATGGTCATCACTTTGCTCATAGTCGGTTTCGATTTCTGACATGGTTTTAGGAGGAAAGTGGCTGAAATGTACTGCTGCTTTTGCTTTAAAATCTGTTGTTTTAACTGTTTTGAAATTTTGTTTCAAGGGGACAAGTAGCACAAGGGAAATGTTAGGGAAGGGAGACTTGGAAGGGAAATTGGGAAAAATATATGAAACAGGGAGTTTAGGGGAAGAATTATGACATATAAATCATCATACAATTTCATTTGCAAGGATGTTATGGGAGGTAGGGTTTAGGGTTTGATTTTTGATTTCTTAATATTTTTGGTAGGGAAATTAAATAACAGTGATAAGGGAGTAAGAAATGGGAGGTGGGAAAATTTAGGAACAATAGGAATGAAAAGGAATACCTTAAAACAACAAAACAAACCCTAGCAACTTTGATATTTTCAAGAAAAATCACATGGAGTCTTTACTTGCAAATGAAGGCTTTTAAAATATTATCATGATCTTCTTCAAGATTTAGCAAACCATAATTTATATGATTGAAGGCCTACCTGACAAGCTTGAACAATTTGTGGTCGCTTGGCAGCTTGCTGGTAATTTTCTGTGGAGGAAACCATGATGGGTCGTGTGCGCTTCCCAACAGGTCGTGCGCACTTAATGGGTCGTGCCCGTATAGAATTTACACTTGTGGGGGTGCCCTGATGGGTCGCGCTCGCCTGACGGGTCGCACGCCAGTCTCGACGGGTCGCGCGCCTTCACACTTCACCAAATTCGCCCAAATGCTCTTGAAAACGATTTTCTCTATTGCTTGAAGGCACAATGAAGCTTAATGGAGGGAGAGAGAGACTTTATAGCCTTGTTTTGAATTTATTTCATGTCATAACCCTCTTTCTAATGTTTTTCATGACACTTTTTAAACTTTGAATGTTGCTAACTTTTTGGTTTCCTTTTGTCCTGAAATTGGTTGAATTGATGTTTGTCCTTGATAATTATTTTTTAGCGATAACTTCTGAAGAGTCTTGGCAAAGGGGACCAGGGTTGCGTGTTGCCTTTCAAAGGATTTTTGAATTTTTACAATTTTTACAAAATTTTGAGAAATGACCTTGACTTTAAAAATAGGGTTTTTAAATCCAAGGTAAAAATTAACTGTACAAGATGAAATCTTTTGAAGAAATACTTTGATAGTTCATCCCTCTGGCCTACTGGGCATTTATTGACTTTTAAAGATATGACCTCAAAGACAATTTGGACCTAAACCCTAGACCTAGGACTTTTGACCTTAAGACAAGACAAGTAACCTTGAAAGAGTTTATTGACTGAAACAACTTGATCCAGTAGTGCCAAGAGGGGAATAAAGACACCAGCTCCTCCATCCGGGTTATGGCATGCCTAATGGAATGCAGTGAGATGACACTGATGAGACACCTACTTATGAAAATGCAAACAGTTTTGATCGCTGATGGAGGGCTACTAGACCGACTCTAACAGGCCCGCACCTTTTGTTCAAGTTATCTACGTACTTATATGCTCTGTATGTAAAGGGGAGGGTGCGTACCCCTGTAAAAGTCAAAAGGCACAATCTTTATCTAAAAACTCATCTTGGGTTAATTCTAGAGTTTTCTAGAAGCATTTGTTACGTGGATTGTTCGCTCCAAGTGGTTCATGCATCCCATGAGAGGAGGAACTAATCCCTTGTTGAGAGGAGCTATCCCTTTGAAGGAGGACTCTATTCCTTTGAAGGAGGAGCTGGTAACTGATCTCCATTGCACTATAAATTGAGGCATTGGGTCAGTGGCCAGGGAGGTTAGAAGCTAAACTTTTGAGGGTAAATGCTAGTGAAATCAAAGACTTCCTATTTGAGCTTAAGAGGAGAGATCAAATACCTTTTTGGCTTCATTAGGGAGTGAGTGAAGCTTGTCAAAGTAGAGGAGACTTCTTGTTGGACCCTGGGAGGAGCTTGTACAGCGTCAAGGCAAAGGTTGTAAGGTTCTTCTCTTTTGAATACTATTGTTTCAGATATCAATTTCATTTTTATGGTAACATGAATGTCTCATTTTATTCATGTTTGTGCACTATTGCCAATATGGGTAATTTGTCTCAATCTTGTTATTATGTATCTATGTTCTTATGGATTACATTTTGATTTCTGAGTAACTACTTGCTCAGAAATCTATCTTATAAAACTTATTTATTAAATAGTAATGTGTTATGAACTATTTCTACATATTATTGTTTAATTATTGGATTTATTGATTTGATAATCAATATCATTTTCGTGAACTACTTCCTGGAATGTTGTTGGTTTATTATTTCAGTTAAAAGGTCTCAATAGGATTTGTTTTGATATCCATAATATCAGTTAATTGAAATACTTCATTAACTTGATATTCATTATAAGCAAGACATGTTTAAATCCCAATATTTTAATTATCTTGCCGTTAGTTGGGTTAGATCTATATCTGCCTAATTAAGATAGGATTAAGATTAGTTTCTTTTTGCTTTCATTATAGAATAAGCTTGCATTGAGATTAAATTCTACATTTTTAAGTCCTCTTTTCAAAGAGGCAAAACTTTATTTATGGTTTGGCTGAACCGAAATCAGGTTAAGGGTCATTCTCTTGCCTAATCAACAAGAAGAAGTGGTTTGATATCCCCGTCTATTGGTAGTTAAAGATATATAATAAACCAATAGCGATAGGGAGAAAGTAATTGGACCTAATTAAACTAGTCGGAGCCACTAATCCAAACGGAAAAGGAGCTGCTTTAATGTCTGGATCGGGTGGTTATGCCCCAGTGTTGTTGCAGTGATTTTCGAGGCATCAACGCCTCCTTTATATCTTCACCTAGATTCTTCATAGAATTAACAATCTCATCTACACATAAAATGTAACTAGCAATACCTTCATCACTATGCATTGAGAGTTTCATACTAAATTATGAGACTTTGGAGCTTAGCACGTTTTACCTGGGAGTCTCCTCCGTAGCTGTGAGTGAATTTGTCCCATATCTCATTGGCTGTCTTAAGCTGCATGAATTTGACGAATTTTGATTCTAACATACTTCCCAATAAAGTATTGACTGATTTAGCATTGGTTTCGTATAACTTCTTACGTGTTGTATCTATAGGTATCGCTGCTGGAAATTGCTATCGTCCTTCAACAACTTCCCAAACATCAGCTCCAAGTGACTAAAGATAAGCTATGGTTCTTATTTTCCAATATACCAAGTTGTTCCCATCAAATATTTGTGGTCTAATAAATCCCATGCCTTCATGATTGTTCATCTTGAAATATCTCGCTTGAAGCGATCAAGCTTCTTCTAAAGAACCTACTCTAATACCAACTGTTGGAAATAATATTGAGAGGGGGGGGTGAATCAATATCTACAACAATTCAATTAATTTTTCATTTCCCAATCAGATTTATATATGCTACTCCAGTAAAGTGAATTTGTGTGTGCACACAATTGTGATTAAAGAAACCAGTGTATACTCAGAGAACTTACGATTTAGTTAATTCAACATGTGTTGATTTTTAATCAGTACTTTATTATACATTAACTATGTGTAGTAATAACATAGTAAACCATCACTTATAAGAAACACACATGAAGACCAAGATTTACGGTTGAAACCCAATGTGGGAGAAGAACCAACTACTGTTGTCATCTCTGTCTTCTTTTTAATATAAAGAAAATATGTTTACAATCTTGTACTGGTGCAGACTAATACCAGTATGCAAAAACCGACCTGCAGAAGGCTACAACCTTCTATCATTCTCCATCTTCTACTAGAAGGGAGCTACAACCCCCTAACTCTTACTAACTGATATCTTTACTAGTATGCAAGCACTAGCCTATAGAAGGCTACAACTTTCTCTCTTCCTCTATGGATCATGTTTCATAAATTTTCACACTAGATGCTCTTGGTACTAAACAACGCAATATGAAATCCTTGTTTCATCAAAATTTCACAACAGACCCATCAAAAACTTTGAAGCTCAAACTCTATAATAATAACTGCATCAATCAACAATCAGTCAATATGAACAGTCAGATCACTGTCACCAAAACACTGTGTTGAACCCAAAGACTTGCATAATCATTCAAAACTAGCTGCAACCTCAAAATCATACATCAGAATACATACGCTACTTTAATGAACCCAACCTATGTGTATATGCTACTTCCTTTATCCAAACCTATGTATATCTCCAAAACTTCTGAATCATAAAAAATTCTGAATCAAATCTGTACCAACCAATAATATTCTGAACATCTACTATCAAATTAGAGATATCTAGATAGTTAGCAGTAAATATCACCTATGTCACTTAATCAATTAATTAATCAAACTCAATCTCCTTATGCATTTAATTCTACTTTCAGATCTAAGAAGACATCATTAACACACAACAGTAAACCAGTAGTATTGATCAAATAGAACAGTCATTTCTGAATAATAGGATTTTCTTTTGTATATGCATCTCGGAAGCTTTGAACCAACTTTTATATGCGTCCTCACGAGGGTGAACCAACGTATATATCTGCAAATACTAACTTACAACTTTGTTGCTATTCTAGATTTCAAACATAGCCAGATCATGACATTTGAAGAATAAAACATGTGTAGGCAATTAGATCTAGCCCAACCAATATCAGATCATTCAATGATAAGTCATTTAAGGTCTCATGATCTTGATCCAACATTGAATTCAAGGTGCACACAATATTTCAAATATCATAATCATAGCCCCTGCAACATAAAATGTACTTCAGATAGAAGTATTCCTAAGAAACCCTTTCACTTGCACACTTGATCCTTTCATCTTCTCCTCCTTATGTAGTTTCTGGCCTTTCTCAATACCTCAGACCAAAAAAATGCTTAGAACTTGTGGTATTCTTGGACGGGATCAAACAGTCATTACCACACTCAATATTGTGGGCTAATACCATGGTATTGACTCTTGGTATTCTTTAATCTTGAATTTCCTTGATTTTCCAACCATATGTGCTTTTCCTCTTGTGAAAGAGTTTGCATATGTATATGCTCTTTTTGTTCTGTTAACCCACGTGTATACGCTTCTTTGACAAGGTGAACCCACGTAGACAATTTAAACTACCTTATAACATACTTTCCCTTCAACTTCTTGATTATGATTAGTAGACCTTTGTTCCAACATCCTGTTCTTCTATACCAATTCCCTGTTACCTATGAATTGACCTGTTACAATGTAAGTTTCCCTTTATCAAATCTTAACTGACCTGTGAGTGAGTTTCCATCAAGGACAATAGTTGTATCATAATGCCAACACGATTACACAGTCTGTAAAAAAATTCTCAATACAAATTTAAAATGATGATTTCGTTAGTTTTTTCTTGCAAATTTATCTTTCTATATGAATGGACCCTGATAATTTTTATGAGAACTTTTCACATAGAATATTCAAGTAATGAATTTTTCTAACTCTTGATACCTTTCTTGTAATCTTATTTTTTATTTAGATTAGATTGTGATTCAAGATACATTGAACGCTCAATTATAATTTTGGTGAGCACTACGGTTTGAATGTATATCCTTTGCCTCATCTCTATCACTAGAAAATGTTAGAGATTCTGGAATAATGATTAGATGTTGGCCACGAGATTCTCTGAGACTTCTTAGAAGCATGAGATCACTTTATTCCAAACACATTAGAGATGCATCTTTATCTGCATGTTGCTACAATTGCAGGATCAGTTCAAGTCAAGTTTAGATTGCATCTCTTATAGAGTACAATTTGTTACAAGTGCAATGGTGAAAAGTTGAAGACCATTTTAGAAATTATGTGTTATTAAGTAAAGGAATACTTCAAAAATCAATGATGGAAAAACACTCTCCTGAATAGATCTGCCACATTGAAGAGTCAGTCTCCAAAGATGCCCATTTTGTCAAGACAACACTTAACCTAGATTTGAAAGTTACTATTATCCGAAAAGTATTAGAAAAGTAAAAATAAAAATAAAATCTTATGTTCGAGAAGTGAACAACATCACAAATCAAGTTCAAGAAAATTGTCATACAAAAAACTCAATTCAACAATCTAGCGATTATAAAATTTGGAAAGATGGAACCAAATTTAAACATAACACTCACAAAGTCAAAGGAAAAAGTAATTTAAGAAATTCAGTAATTGGTAGGATAAGTCAGAGATCCGTCATACCTACTATCTGATGTTTTGTCAAATATAGAACATTAACATTTTAGGCATACAAAGGAGTGAATGAAACAATGCTTTGTTCCAATCACGTTCCAATAGATATATATATAAAATTTGGTATAGCTTTTAGATTTATGAAAGAAATGTATATATGAATAGACCATTTGTATGAACCAGAAGAAGTTAAGGGTGAAGTCTAACTATTCTACACTTTTATCTCTTTCACTAAAATTTGGTGATAAAGTCTTTGTGAGGTCGTTATTTTTCATTGTTGAGAATGTTTTTTGAAAACATAAATCTCTTCAGTACTGAAAAACCTATAGGGCATTGAGTCTTTACTGATTTCACAACTAAAATTTGTTAGTTGGACAATTTTTGGTTGGACTTTGAGAAAAACTCATAAGAAAATATGCCCAAAGAAAAGGTGAAAATGTAAATGGTTTAGAAAAATTGGATATTGTCTCTAGATTTAGAGTGAGAAAAAGCGGTGTCCTCCATTTTGGGTGAACACTCCACCCATCATCAGGGGAAAAATGTTAAAAAGGAAATCGTTGGAGTGTCCACCTGAAACACCAGAAATTACTTTTTCTCACCCACAATCCAAATTAAAAACCAATATCCAACATGAATACTTGTGGAAAATTGCATTTACATATAGGTTTAGACTATGCTAAAAGAAAGGAATATTTGATAATTGCAAAAAATGTTTTAACTATAAATTCAATAGATTATTTTAACCTTAGGAAGATTTTGTAATCCATTCAAATTGTTTTTCTCAAAAAGGCCATGCTTTTATTTCCCAGTTTAATAGATTAGTTGTAGCTTGAGAAAAGGTATTTTTGAAGGATGCTAGAGAGGTGGTTTATTTATTACAAGGTCAAACACCATATGAAAGTGAGCACTTGAAGGAATTTCCTTCCGACATGGAATTATTAAGGATTGGATGGGATAGACTTATTGAAATGGGATGATTAGAATATATGAACTTTTAACGAAGAGTTCAATTGTTTGTAATTCACTCAGAAGAGGAATGTGAATCTCAATCTTCAAGCTCCACTACTTCTACACATGCAATTGGAAGGGAGTGTAATATACTTGAACAAAATGTAGCCAACTCTTCTATAGCCCCTTTGGAGAAGACATATAATATAACAACAAGATCTAGTTGACAAATAGAAACAAGAGTTAGGAGAGAAAAGGAAATAGATAAGGTTGCAAGTGTGGCTTCTACCATTTTTCCTACCTGTTCAACTCGAAAGGGAAAAAGAAACTTGTTACATCTAATGGTCATATTTATTATTCAATCCACATGTTTCGAGACTAGGACAGTTCAAAACTTTTAACTGCTAGCACGAAAGTAGAGCTCTCATGGGGAATACATGTATTTTCCTCAGAAATTTCTTGATTTATTTTTTAATTGAGTAATGTTATCATGATGTGTTTTTCACTAGTGTATTCGATCACTTAGGTATGCAAATATTTATGAGAAGTTCTCTCTATTTATAGTGTCATATGACCAATGCTGATATCTAATAATGTGAAACAAATTTTATATGATCTGAAACTATTATTCAGGTGATTGTTTCCTTTCTGTTTTTAATTTTAAATAACTTTCATTATCATAAAAAAATATTTAATATATGAACTTAGGGTAAACAGAGGATGAGGGTATGTGTTTTCTCATGCTTCCATATAGAATCTAGATTTAATGTGTCAATTTAGAATTTATTCAGTGTGTACTTTCTAGTGTTTTATGCTGGCAAATTTCACCCCTTTGTGTGGTTAGCCTTTTATGGATCATACAACCACTTATTATAGTTCCTATTGCGGGTAGAAAGGACAACAACATAGAAGAGAACCCAAACTTTGTCCCTAAAGTCTACAACAAAGAGTGTTTGAACCGAAGATGATTATTTTTTTATATTATTGAATAAAAATGTGCCTCTAAAAATCTTAATTAGTACGTGTTGCTCATGTATGTTATAGGTGATATTTCCTAAGAGAATATGATATGGATCAAGGTGTTGGACAAATTGAAACCTTGTAAATGGCATGTGTATGCCATTAGCAATCTGCGTATACATCTTACATTGCAACCTAGAAAACTATAATTTGAAATTTAGCAATTTATAATATTTATAACCATCTACTAAAATTTGAAACGTAAGATTTTAGCTTTATCAATTTGAAAAAACTTATAGGCCATCAGTATTCCCTACACTACTAGAATGCTTGAAGGACATGTTTTGCATTCACAGTTTTGTCTATACCAATTTTTTTCTTGTCCATTTTCTTCTCTTTGCACTTTGATCTATCTTAACTATTGTATTTAACATATATATGAACTCCCTTTAACATTCCCCTTTTGAGAAGATATTTTTTTAAAACTAATCATGCAATGATATGGAAATTAGAACTCATAATACACTTCCCTATCCTTCTTCTAAAGGTTAGTTAGGAATCAATCATAGGATAATGGTGTCTTGTTGGTAAGATGGTATTTACTATTATTACAGAGATGAGTTAGGGAATTATTTTTCATTAGGGTGTCACTTAAGGTTATTTTGATGACTGTGCAGTGGGGCTTTGAGATAAGTCTAAGTATAATAATTAGTTAGACATATTTAATTCTAGGATATATGAAATTTATAGGTTATCTTAATGTCCTATATCATGGATATTTCTCACCTTTTTGACAAGGTAAAATATATATATGAGAAGTCGATTATGGGTAGCTATGAGTAGTGTATGGTGGCATATGACTACAGATTTTATGGTTTCTCTGCTGAGAAAAAATAGAAGCATAAGGGAAGACATTGTGTCAAGATATTACGTACCATATTAGTAATTATGAATAGGACCATGGCAACCGAATAAATAATAATAGCATTTTTTAATAACTATTAATAGAGAGACAACAATGTGGCTATTTGATGAAGAGATATGAAGACAATATAATTATAAATGAACCTATTGTAATAGTCATTAGATATGTATCAATAAAAATCAAATTCACACTTTGGGCTCTCTTTCCTCTTGTGTATGAGAAATCCCCGTTGAGGATGAATATTTTCAACCAATAGGCCTTGCACATATCTTCTCTCATGGTGGAAAAATTAGTACATTATGATTATATTTTCTCTAGAATATCCTAGATGCAAAGAGTCAACACCATGTATTAATTACAAGCTCCTAATTTGTTTGGTTTAAGATATTATTCATCGATGGTCCTTTTGGAAAAGGAACCAAGTAGAGTATCATATTTTGGTACAAATTTTCTTTTTGAATAATAAAAGAAATAATTTTATTTATTTATACAAAAATCCTAGATAAGAAGCTAGGCTAAATCCAACCCCAAAATCCCATAATTACAAGTATAAACTCTTGGCTCAAACCCAAAATTTTCTAAGGGATATACCCTTTTGATTAAGGCTATGGTTTTTTTCTAGTAGCTTAAGTAGTTTTTCATCATCCCTAGTCTAAATTTTCTTTCACTCCCTTGACATTGTAAATCAATGCACTCATTTTCTTCATGTATTATACAACCTTTCTAGTACCTTGTCCAATTTCACGTTTGTTCATCAACATGTTTTTGTTGTTTAATTGTAGTTTCTATCAGATGTTGTAGTTTTCTTGCCCCATAGATTGACTCTACACTTTACTACACTCCATAGCTTGATCATAGTCTCGTTACATTTTGAAAACTTCTTGCCTAATTCCAAAGAGAAATTTTCAAGATTTCTCTTAGACATCTTTTCCAAAGTAAAAGTATTTCTCTTAGTTTCATAATGACATAGGTCATCCTAGTCCCTGCCTCCTCTTGAAATCCCTCTTGCTGACTTCCTTCCTGCTCTCCCGTTTTCTTCAAATTCAGTAGCTGCATCATTTTCTTCTTTTGGTTTTGGGGTATTATTTTTCCTTCATCCTTCCTCTTAGGTTTTAACAACGTTGATATTTGAGCTTATTTCTATTGTTTGGTAAGAAAAATCATAAATATGATTGTGGAATTTGATACTCACACTACACATGAGTACACATGTTGAGAGGGTGCCCTTATTAGGATATATTTTTCTATAACTATCCTTATTGGGATATATTTTTCTATAGGTGTCCTTATTAACATTAGATTTTTGAATTATTTATAGCTCTCCTTGTCTACTAAATATTTTTGGTTTCCTCCCTACTAGCTTCCTTTCTGTCTCTACATATCGCATGGACTTGGATAATATCATCCATGCATTTTTTAGCTTGACCCACAAATATTTAGATGGAAAAATGTTCAATTATTCTCATAATTTTGTCCCAAGTGGAGGGGGTTGTTTTCCCTTTTTGCAAGCTCAAGAGGTGAAAAACAATATGCACTAGTTATGTTGTTGTTGCAACAACTAGATGTGTCTGAAATTCTTATGATCCGCCACTAAAGGAATCTATGAAGGTTTTATGGTACTTGTACATTAACCTATGTTGTTCTCATTTATTATGTACCAAGCTATATTTTGACTTCTATCATCAACCATGAATATAAATTTTTCTTTCCTTCTGCATTATCATATTGTCAGGATCAAAATCTTCGTACATATGTTGTTGAAAGAGTTGATGATAAATTCCAAGTTTTAATAAACAAATCTCGGGAATTGGTTGGACTCTTTCCTATTAGATCATTTTATTAACCTTGTTTCACATTCAAACCCTTTGAGTAAACACATAAAAGCATAATAACTCTAGAAAATTACCCTCTAATGGCTTCTAGAGATGTACCAGCCATAAGACGTCTTCCATGTTCACTTAAATACCCTAGATAGGGATTTAGACAATAGTCTAGTACTATTAAAAGAAAATAGCATAAATTTTTATATGAATGATCCAAAATAATTAATAGACCCACAAATTCCTATCATTTATTACTATGTGGAACACAAAAGTCCTTTACAAATTTTTTGACTCGTGCTATATTATTGTATTAATATTTTCCGGTGTCCCATTTTAGATATTGATAGAATCAATAGAAGTAGCTTATTCAATGAAAGCATTTTAGGTGTGGAAGAATTCAGGGAAACACATATGCATTCCTAGTGTTGAGTTACTAATTCAAAAATTACTAATATATGTAAATAACAAAATGAAGCCAACATTCAATATGTTATTTTCCCATGGTTGACACCGGATCACATCATCATGCCAAGTGCATGCACAGGGCCAATTTCAAGCCATAATACTTTAAAAACCACACAACACACTTTTCATACAGGCAAACCCTAATTCTGAGTTTAACCAATTGAAGCCTCTCTGGATAAGGAGTACTTGGAACAAATAATTGTGAGTAATATTCATGATACGCTCTTTATATCTAAATACCAAAGGCTATTTCCATTTGGTCCTAGTGCATTCTCATCACAAAAGGCTTTCATTTGGTAAAGAGGTTTAGATAAATGTGTATACAATCAAAATCAATGAATTCCACAATAGTGATCATACTTTAGTTCACCACTATTAGTCTTGGGAATACGATTCAATAGTGATAGACAAAGGAGAAAGGCCAATTGATGGTCATCAGACATCCAATAGATGAAATAAAATCGAGATAACCACTCTTCAATCAAAATACTTCCTCTCTACCAAACAAAAAATGCACTACAACCACCTCAAGTCCAAGGTGATTTATCATCACCATTTGGACTAACAAGATTCCATGATGCTTATGTGCTAGTGGGTATCATTGGAGATCTCAACAAAAGAAATGATACTCAATACTCTATCTTCACAACCCGCTCAAAAAAATTCTTAGGTCAAATTTCAAAACAATAATGCATATGAAATCGAATTCTTCTCTTATGTTATGTACCTGATTTTTTATCTAATATGCCGTGTGGGATATCTCTATGCATTTTTTCTTTTGATTCATGTGAGTTGTGGAATACTAAATAGTGGAATTCATTTTTTGATCTATTGAGGTTGAATTGATTTATGGGATCACATATTATGAATTTTGATATACATATATGCAACATAATACATTCATAAGAAGTTTTCTAATAAATTGTACACAGGTGTTTTCAAGGAGCTCTTGAACCACAACCGTAATGTGAGAAAAAGGTTGGATTTATCAAATGCCACACCTCTTATTTCTACTCCAACTAAGGATGATGTTGAGGTGGTTAATGAGATTCATGCTAGAGATAGTCAATTGACAAGGATTGCAAGAAACAATGGCAGGAATTCCCTGCATCTGGCTATAAGAAGTGGTTACATAGATATTGTGAGAGTTTTACTAGTAAAAGATCCACAAATGGCTTGAAGAAAAT
Source organism: Pinus taeda (assembly GCA_000404065.3). NCBI lineage: Eukaryota > Viridiplantae > Streptophyta > Pinopsida > Pinales > Pinaceae > Pinus > Pinus taeda. The sequence continues at coordinate 30,351 of APFE031156835.1, forward strand.
ATAGAAAGGGCCATGCAATAATGCACATGGAAACCAATGGAGCCAGCTGCTTGGATGTCATGAAGGAACTACTTCAGGTTGACCCAATAGTATTTATGCTACCTGACAGAAATGGAAACACACCACTACATTTACCTACAAGGAATAAGCGTGAGGAGGTAATGTCTCTTGATACAAACTACTATAATTTCCTTTAATTATATGACTTGGTTTAGAGTTGTACATTTGAATTAGTATGAGAAGGGAGCTTCTCGTTCAACCAAGAAACACAAGGGAAATATTTATTTCCACTTGGTGCTAAAATCAAGATTTTTTCTTAAGCTATATATATATATATATATATGAATTTATACTCTGACGTAGTTCCCATTTTTCATTTTAAGTATTTTTATTTAGCTACATTGTAGTGATGTAACATTTCATTCTACGATGGACTTTCTAGCCCTTATAAAGTGACAGGCACATATAAAATGTAGAGCCCAACCATAAGATTCCACTAAATGTTCAATCCAGTCTACTGAATTTTTTGTTGTTATTTGAGATATGGTTATTGTAAGAGAAAAAACTCTTATAGTTTGTGGAAAGTATACAAATTGTTGATCATATATCCTCTTATATTTCATGATGAGATTGAGACATGTATTTAACAAGAAATCAATACATAAAACAAGATGGTGAAATGATTGACCTTATATAACAAACAAAATAGATCATGAAATGAATCACTAATCATTCTAAGAGATCATGAATGGTCTATTTGTCAAAAAGAATTGATTTCCCTCATTAAATGATGCAGGACTTGTTTTTGGTTAGTATGCAACTTGGGTTGAACTTGAATTTTGTTTTTGGCCAACAAACAACTCAGAACAAACTTTACCGTTAGAATTATGGATAGGCTCTTTACATCTTTTTAGTGGAATGATTAGAGCATCCAAAATATTTTGAGAAGCATGAACTTCCTAAACTATAGCATATCCTCTTGTTCGCAAAGAATAGAAGCATATCAGTGGAAAATTTTGCAAAGTTTTCTCAAGAGAATAAAACCTCTTTTTAGCTACATGGAGACAAATCAGCGTAATTACATAAAATGTGTCTCTTTGCATGCTTGTGCTCAGAAGACACAAATATTATATTCCTTCAGTGTATCTTTGCATATTTAGGGGCAATCTCTATTCCTATTCTCTATGGATCTTTTTGTTATTCCCCTAGATCTATTTCGTAAAGGTAGAGGGGGGATGAAGTGTATTTTTGTATTGTGTACTTATTTTTTCTTTGAGTTTCTTATCCTGACACCTCTTTTCCAATTGCAGTACTTGCAGGAAGACGTATTTATCATTGAGAGGTAGAGAGTGCTTTCCTTGTATCCATGCGATTTCGTTTTTCGATACTCGTACTTGGTGTGGATTGGGAAGTGTTTGAATGCCCCTTGGATATTTTGTTGGTGTCAAAAATATTAGCCAAACTCTGTGCTTACAATTTTAACATATGTTTAGTGGTTTAATTTCAGGGTCATTATTGATCATGGTATTTTAACATCTTCAATTAATTAATAATGAGAAGCACTCCCATTTAGTTTTCTAGACCGCATAGCTAGTGGGGTTCAAGTGTGTAGTTAATTATTCATAATTGCATCGTATATATTCACTGTTTTTACTTTTTGGCATGCAAATAAGTGTTTAAGAGGAAATTGTTTATGCTATCACAACGTATTTACATGATTCGCAAGGTGAGAAATCAATTTTTGGTATAATTGCAAATTTTAGTTTTGATAACTATAAGTTATTTATGGGCTATAAATGTCTTCAAAGTTTCACTTTTGATTGAGTATTCAACTGAACATATTGAGTATCTTATACATAACTATTTTTGCCTCCACTCACTTTTCATAACTTCCATAACCGTTAGGTAAGGATTTGCAACTTCGATTTTATTTTGCTTTCTTAATAAAAAAAATTCCAAGACTTTACATAGTTTTATAATTTATTGAAAGTTGTAGAATTTACAATTTATGAAGTTTCAAGGTCTATTTTTTTCGAGTTTAATTCTTTAAAGGGTGTTAGCTCAATGGAAGAGCACCTGGCTTACAAGAAGGAGGTTGGCGGTTCGATTCCATTCCACCTTGATATTCATATGGAATGGAAATGATCAGTTTTTAGTGACGGGGGCTCTTATGATCATCATCAATGAGCTCATGGTGAAATTTTTCAAACCTCACTAAAATATGAAATGGTGATGGTCAACAGATGCCACCATATAAATATATATATATATATATATATATATATATATATATATATAATATATATATATATCGTATATATATGCATGAAATGTGATGCCATGAATGATACGTCACCATAAATCACTGATGTTCAATATGAAAAGGTGGCAGTCACTATCTGTCATTATAATCATTATTCGTGATGCACTATGAATGTCAACACAATGCCTATAATTTTTTCAATGCGGCCTTTGGTGACGTTTAGTTTTGGTAGCAGGCTCTTTTGACAATTTCCAATGAGCTTATGATGACATTTTTCGACCCTCACCAAAATATGAAATGGCAATGGTCAACGAATGCCACCATTTATATGCATCAATAGTGATGGTCATGAAAGGTCCATCAGACAATATTTCTTGTTCAAATGGAATGGTGACAGTCTCTATCCATCATTATAATCATTATTCATGACGGAATTTGAATGTCACCAAAACACCTATACTTTTGGTGATGCCACCTTTGGTGACGTTCATTTTTTTGTGACGGAGGCTGAGGTATGTCACCATTTCTCATATGAATGTTGACAGTCACTATCCATCAACATAAATCATTATTGGTGATGGACCTTGAATGTCACCACAACACTTATACTTTTGGTGACGCCACCTTTGGTGATGTTAAGTTTTTGGTGACAGAGGCTCTTTTGACCGTCACCATTGAACTTATGGTGATAATTTTCTACCCTCACCAATTCCTTTTTTTCTTGTGCTGCATGGTGCCAATTTCTCACGAGTCCCAGTTCTTAAGGTACATCTCCTCCGTTTTATTCTTAAGTAAGCATGATCGCCGATCTTAAATTTTTTATGCATTCTTTTCTTATTTGCATAACATTTCTTCCTATATTGTGCCATTTTGATGTTTTGTTTATTATTTTGTACCATATGTTCCATTTCCTGTAAGGAATCTAGTCCTAATATCAATCTATCCTCTAGTTGACTCTAACATAGAGGTGTATGACTTTTTCTACCATATCTTCCAAAATATGATTAGTTCTCTCTTTTTTTCCATCTATTTGAGGGTGGTATGTAGTGCTGAAATTTAGTTTAGTGCAATACCCCCAAGCAAAGCTTTCCAAAATTTTGAGGTGAATTTAGCATCTCTAATTGACACCACCATCTTCGGCACTCCATGTAGTTGGAAAATTTCCTTCATGAAAATATTGACAATCTTTGTTGTTCCATAAGTAGACTAGATTGGTATAAAATGTGTTTCTTTACTCAAAGTATCCACCACCACCATGATGGAATCATGTTATCATTTTGGTTTCGGAAATCTTGTAATAAAATACAATAAAATCACTTCCCATTTCCATTCAGGATTAGGCAATGGGTTCAAGAATCCAGCAAGGTGTTGGTGTTCCACCTTTACTTGTTGACATTCTATAAACATTGCTACATATTCTGCGACATCCCTTTTCATGTCAAGCCAAAATAATTATGTCCTTAATGTTGTTATCATCTTTTGATATTCATGATGACCTGCATATGGTTTCTTGTGATATTCATCTAGTATCATTTATTTCAAAGCACACACATTGGGGACATAGAATCTATTTATGTAGGTTAGAAATTTTTCAAATTTTTCATCATATGCTAGATTCACGTTTTTTGCGATTTCTGTTGAATTTCCAGGTATTTATGATCTTGTTGGTTTGAGAATATTCTCTACAAAATCTGTAGTAATTGTTTTCGCAGATACTCCCATTATGACCTATGCATGCCTACTTAAGGCATCTGCTATTCTATTTTTTTCCTTTTATGTGTTTAATATCAAATTAGAACTCACTGAGGAAAGCCAACTAGCTTTCCTATCTAGCATTTAACTTCAGTTGGCTAAAAATATATTTCAAGATTATATGATTTGTTACCAAAGTAAAAAAATTTCCTAAAAGGTAGTGTCTCCACATATTTAGGGCATCTATTACTACATCTAACTCTAGATCATATAAAACATAATTCTTTTCATGTGTTTTCAGTTTCCTAGACTCTTAGGCTACTACATCATTTTCCTCCATCAAAGCTCCCCCAAGGCCTTCCAAAAAACTATCAGTACACACAATGAATTCCTTGTTTTTGTTTGCAATTATTAGTATAGGAGCTACTGTTAATAATTGTTTCAATTTGTCAAATCTTTCCTAACATTTGTCTATCCATTCAAACTTTTTTCATTTTTTCTTTAAAGAGGTAATAAGGTAAGCCAGTTTAGATAAATATTCTATAAATCTTTGATAATATATAGTAATTCCCATATATCAGAGGATGGCTCGCACATCCTTAGGTATGGGCCAATTTAAAATAGCTCTAACATTCTCAAGATCAACAGACAATCCCTACTTTCAAATTACGTGCCCCAGATACAATATTTTATCTTTATAGAACTCACGTTTCCTAAGTTTCACATATAGTTTATGTTATTGTAATGCTTATAGTACTAATTTCATATGTTATTTATGCTCTTCTTCATTATGGGAATACAATAAAATATCATCTATAAACACTAATACAAATTTATCAAGGTAGTTATGAAGTACATTCTTCATTAAGCACATAAAGGTTGCCAATGCATTAGTAAGACCAAAGGGTAACACCACAAACTCATAGTGACCATATCAAGTTGCTCCCATCACTTGATCGAAAAAATAATCAATATGGAGTAGTGGATATGTATTTTTGAATTTTAACTTATTCAATTGGTGATAATCACTGCACATTCTAAATGTCACATCTTTTTTCTTAACAAATAGTACAGGGCCCCCCATGGGGAGTCACTGGGTCTAATATAATCCTTATATAGTAGTTATTGTAAATGAACTTTTAGTTTTAATAGCTTTGGTATATTCATTTTATAAGGAGCTCTAGACACTAGGGTGACACCTGGTATTAAATTGATGGAGAAATCTATGTCTCTGTGAGGAGGTAAACCTAGGATTTCCTCTAGAAAAATGTCTTGAAATTCACAAAGGATTGATAGTGTCTCTAATTTTTCCTTTTATATTTGTTGTTTATTTGTTTCCACCTATACCATGTATAACCGAAATCCTTTTATTTCACTCCTTTTCAGTTATAACGCTGAGATTTTTCTGACTGATATTGAATTTGGTATCCCTTTAATTAACTTTGTTTTCCCATCTTTCCTCACATAACTTGTTGTTTTCTCCAAGTAGTTTATAATCACCTTATGTTTCTCCAACTAATCCATGCCTATTAACACATCATAGGACCCTAAAGGAAGGATATTTAAGTTTACTTTTGTAAAATATCCATTTAAGTTAATGCGACACTACCTTATTTGACTAGTTACCTTTCTTTTTTGTTCAGTTGGTAACTGTACCAAGCAATCATTCCTAAAATTTTCACATGTTAATCCACATTTGTCCACAAGTTAGGGATTAATTTAACTTAAACTAAGCCCCATGATCAATTAAAACGGAAACATATTGTTTTACAATGGTACCTTCAATCATAATCATGGTAGATTTATGTTCAGCATGTTTGTCCTCCAGTCCAGCTCTAATCCTACGAATGTTTCTCGCAATGTCATTCACAATTGTTGCTTCATGGACAACTTGAATATTCTGAATGGATCGCAAATTATGTGAGAATTACCTGAATAGGTGTAGTTCACCATGCCCCCAACACTTCAGTGGTTCCCTCTCCTTGACCTGACTAATATTATTGTTGTTTAGCTCCATGGGTTTTTACCCTGTTTGAGACTATGTTGACTCATTTAAATTTTCCTTGTTGAATTTCTTCCATTGATGGTCCTTCCAAAAATTAAGATAAAAGGTTTTATGTCTTTTTATACTCATTCCAGTCTTATTTCTGTATTTACTTTGCCAATATTTTAAGCCTTCATCTCTATTCTTGAACTATCGGTAACACAATATTTCTTTTGTTACTTCCTCATCCATTGTCTTAGGATTGTCGAAATCAATTATTTCTTTGAAAGGAGCTGGTAAGCAGTTAAAAAATTGTTGTACCTTGGCTTTTTCCTCTTTAATATAAGGTAGATACTATAAAAAAATGTAAATTTTGTCCCAAACTTGTCCATTGTTAACTTCTCCAGCCTTAATTCATGAAATTCCTTAGCGCGATCATCATAGTATATTTAATTCAAATATCGAGATTTAAACTATATCTGGAATTCCTCCCAGGAAACTATTTTTTCCTCCAAGGTGTGCAAACTTTTGGTCTCTTCCTAGCAGAGAAAAGCTCTGCCTTGAAAATAATTGGCTATGTTGAGGAGCAAGGCCTATGCATCCTCCTCCTTTTCCCCATCAAAAGTAGGAGGTTTTATCTTCTCGATCTCCCCTTGCAGATCCATCCTCCTCTTCCTCTTATGTGATTTTGGATACGTTCTATCTTAATCACCCCCACTTTAAGACTTCTTTGAATCCATCTCAACATTTTTATTTTTTGTACCTAGAGTTCAATAACTCTATTACTAGACTATTCTGCCAATTCTCTTATCATTCTTTCCTACTCTTCAATAACTTTTATCAGCCATTCATTAATACTCCTAGGATGAACTGTTGTTTCAAATTTATTATAACATCCATAAAATGAGAAGTTGGTGGGGTACATCCATTCCCCAACTCAACATATAATTTTCAACAATTGTAATGGCTAGAGGGGAATTCTCTGTCATTCTACTGTGGTTTGTTGCACTCAAGAACCCTATCAATAATACAATTTTTTGTCAACATTGCATGGTCACACTTCTACACATATTTTTTCTTTAATATGATGGTTCATTTCAAGCCCAGTGTTGAAACTTAGGATCTGATACCATTTTGTCATAGACTTGGGATCAAGCCTCTGATTTTTTTTATTTTTTATTTTCTTAAAAGAAATTTGATCCTTGCCTATATAATATACCCAATTTCATTCACTAATGTTATCAATCTTAACTGTTTCCAAATATTCCCCCCTCCCCGCCCCACCCCCCCACCCCCCCCCCCCCCCCCCACCAATTTTGCATAGGCACTAAATGAAAAGGTTACAATGATAACGTCCATCTAGACTCTTACTCTTGAATCTTGATGTTGGTATAAAAAGTTTATAGTAGAAGGACTTATTCATAAATTCACAACCTCCTACACTTTCCACCCCATAGACTTAGTGTTAACTCATCCATCCCATACAAAATTTAATTATTTCCCTTCACAACGAGTTTATTATACATTAGAGATTTAGACATATAATGTGACCTAATGCATTATGTTTATTGAAAGGTATGTTGGTGATGAGTTAACACCCATGGTATTTATTTTATTTCCAATGGATGATGTAACTTCTTAACTCCAAAGTTTAGCGAAAGCTCTAGAATAAATCTACGTCTGACTAGGTGATTTCATAGTGTTTTGGTATTCAATTGAACCATCGTAGATATTTCGAAAACCCTATGTATTGTTTCTTGGATAGAGTGAGCCAACCGAACTTCGTCATGTTGTGATGGTCACATAATCATTTCAGAGTTTTAGGTCTGAAGGGAATATTAACATTCAAGATGATTGCCATGGATCCAATAGTGTAGATTTACTAACGTAACCCTAACCCTTCGTTGGCTCCCCTTTCTATAATCATCTTTGAGAGCTAGACCTTAGCGTACCGAGGTTGGTCAAATATTTTTTGTTTGTTTTGTTATAAAGCCTACCCACTACCATTACTACATTGTCTAAGTAGTCATGACAGAGAGGCTTCACTAATTTTCTTTTGTTACCTTTTCATGTTCAACCACTATACTAATTTTCACTCTCAACAAATGCCCCTACCTTTTGTCTTACTATTCAACTAATAAGATTATATATATATATATATATATTATATATATATATATATATATATATATATATATATATATATAGATATAGATATAGATATCAAGAGCGAGAGAGAGAGAGAAGAGAGAGAGAGAGAGAGAGAGAGAGAGAGAGAGAGACCCTGAATTCCTTGTTTGCTTCATTACATGATAGCGTATTTACAATTTTCTATCTCAATTTACTCACTACAATTGCCCTAGCTCCATTATAGTCAAATAAGGGTAAAGTTTACTCTTTCCCTCTCTTGATCTATGAGTGCATTTTAATCATACTGTTGAATTCTCACTAGGGGTTCCACTTTCAGAACAAAGTCTACCTATATATATATATATATATATATATATATATATATCTTATAGGAACTTACATACTAATGGGCTCTAATTAGCTTTTCCCTCTATACATGACATTCACATCGTATAGTTACAGGATATATAACAAATTAATAATTCACTAGGAAAGCATTACATCATTTGTAGTCTATGAATCTCACAGTCAAATAATTTAGCACAAACCGATAACATAACATCTTTTTCTTTTCATCAATTCCTAGTCACTAACATATACCAAATTGAATAACGTGCACCTATTTACAACATATGCACAAAATCAATTCACTACGCCCAACAATAATTCCAACAATATAATCAAGATTAAATGTACCCATAATTTAATTGTATTAGTTGCCAAGTAACTCAACTTGAGAAGACCATTCTACCTACTCTCATAAATTTTGATGGACTATACTGGGAAGAAACACTATCACCCCAACCATGAACTCATCCTCCAGTTCCCCCCAAGCTGAGATATTTTCCCTATGGATTCAACAACCTCTTGTGATTCCGGATAATGCATTTTCTAGATTACTTCCCTAGCATATTATCCCTTAGCAATGTCTCTCTTTTCATGGGTCTGCCAACCCACTAGCCTAGGCTTATTTTTTTCCAAAAAACTATTTCATCATTTTTTCTTTAAATCTTGCCTTTCTCTCCTGCAATACTTTATTCCACCCTTTCTCAGTGGTTTTCTACAATTGAGTGATTTAATAAATTCTCTCTCCCATCATATTAAACCTTTTTTTATCAACTCCTAGGTAGTTTTAGGAGCTATCCAAGGAAATATTATTCTAATCTCATCCACCAACACTCGTTTCTAGATCAAGGAAAAAATCTCTTAACTCTAGTGTTTCTTTCCCTATTAATTTCCATATTTTCTTTACATTGATAAAATTCATTTATTACATCATCATACTTTATTGTTCACCTTAATTTTCATCCATCATGGCTTCCTAGCGATCACATATAAAATTTATTCAGTCTAAAAATAGAAAGATATTTACATAGCTACGAAGGGGTATTACAATGGATTGAGAAAATTCTAGAGCCCCTAGCAACGCACAACTTAAAAATTTCCTTGGAGGATCAATTCCCCCTATCACAAGGGCTCAATTATAATGGGAATGATATTAGTTAAGGGAAATGATAAACAATGTAAGTGGGAGATCAAGGATCCACCCACATAGTAGACAAATAGGGTGACGGTTAATGCATTCAAGGGAATGTTGGTTAATATCTCATGGTGAGGACAAGGGAAATCACTTGGATGGTTGGCATCATCTATAGATCTTTGGCCATGTATCTCCACTGATTTTATAACACCTCGACTATTACAATGTTGTCATACCATTTCCATGACACCTTTATTATTACATTGCTAAAACACTCTTATTATTGAAGTTTTATGACACATCTACTATTACATTATTGCAAAACCCATGGTCATTGCTATTACATTGACACAACTATATCATCGTTGCAATACCACTTTGCTATTAAAATGGTATTGATTCCATATGTATCAAGTGAAGAAATTGTGAATGAATGGAACAACAATAAATTTCCTTTGAGCTTTTGTTTTCCTAGATTTTCTACTCTTAGAGGTTTTTAAATGATAAAAGGATAGACATGTTTCCCCTTTTTCATTGTAAGTCTATGTTACAGAGCTTGGGTTTGAGATTGTGATGTGTTTCCTGGTTTCCCTCTAATGGTTCATGTTCTACTATGGTTCTTGGCTATAGTCTTTAATGTAGATGTGAAGCAATAAGCTCTATGTTGGGGACTAAACAAAACTCTCATTGTCTTTTTTCTTTGGCCAAGCTCAAAAGGCACCTTGATTACTAAACTACTAGGCTTTTAAGAATTTGCTATCTTTTTGGTTTCATTACCATGATTAGGCAATTTGTATGGAATAAGGTCATACTTATGTACTACTGGTATGATTTCCCCAGCGACAAGCTAATAGCTACAAAGAAATCTATGTATTATTTTACTAAAAATTAATACATCTCTCCAAGTTACACACAAAAATAAATATGTTAACTATATATTAATGAAACAAGTTAGATAGTAGTGGAAATGTCAATCCATGTTTAAAGGTGATAAAATGTAATAATGATCAATTTGGGTCTAAGAATAACCTTGGAATAATATCCATTTTTTAGGATATAAAATGTGAATAGCAAGAATAACTTGCGAATATTCATCTGCAGCCACTAGCTTTTTCACGAGGATACTCAATTCAGAATGAGTAAACAAAATTATATGCATAAAGAATAGATCTCATCTATGCATGGATCGATAGAGAATTCTATAAGCCAATAACTTTTTTCCCTAATTCTTATTTTTTATACCAATCAAAATTTAATATACCACCTTGATGGCGCCCCTCCTTGACCTTCAACAACCTTGAGGGGGTCTCTAGAAATGGGTCCCCCCTCACCTCACCTTCCAACCATCCACCAATGGGGCCCCTCCTTGAACCACCCATCCTTGATGAGGCCCCATCACCCCACCTTCCAACCAAAAATCCACCAACCCCACCCAACCTTATTGGGTTATCTTTTTTCTTTTAGAGCTTTCAACTAGTTCAACATCACAAGATTAAAATTAGTTCTAATACAATATACAGATGTAGATTTTATTGTTCTATTCACTCTAAGGAGGGAAGATATATTGAAGATATTAGTAAGTATTGATATACTATTGAAAATCAAACGTAACATCTTCAGTTTCAACACAATTTACATATTTAGATCCAATTATTCTATTCATTATAAATAGTGAATATAGGGAATATATATTGGGATAAAAGTAGGTATTGATTTTAAATTAATCCTTTAAGCAAAGGATCCTAATTTTTGTTGAACTTCGCAAGGACAAAATAAGCACTAGATAAAACTTAGATCCAATTATTTTATTCACTCTAAATAGGGAATATAAAGAATATATATTGTGATAAATGTAGGTGTTGATTTTAAATTAATCCTTTAAGAAAAGGATCCCACTTGTTGGACTTAGCAAGGACGAAATAAGCAATCGATAAAACCTTATTAGCATTGCAAATTTTATAGTGTTAGCCACAAGTTCAAGGGGCATAAACATGCATAGTCCTGGCCTTAGTCTCAACAAATCTGCGGAGGATTTAACTTGTTATACTATATATACAAATATTTTTTTATCAAACACTGAATTCGCCAACTTTCAATTGGGGAAAAAGAAAAAGATCAATGAGTGAAAATAATCAATCCACAGATTAATAAAGAAAACATCATTATTTGAAAAACCCAACCCAATTTACATAGTTAGCATTAAAAAGAAAAAAAAAATGGTCTAAATTTCTCAAATTAAAATGTCAATCTTCATTATTATTTTTCTCACACAAACCGAGGATTAATTGGCTCAACTCAAAACAATTTAAAGTACTAAATTCTGTTGAGTTCTATTAAGGTGACTCTTATATGTTTTTCACTATAATACTACACAATTCAATGCCCCTTACCTTCACGAAAACAAAAATTACCCCCTTTTTTTTTTCCTTGTGGGATCGATTTTGGTATTTAGACTAATTAAATAGCTCAACCCATCTCCTTGTTCATCGACGTTCAATTCGACATTTAAAAATGCGTTCTTAAAAGATATTTACAAACAACAATGTTTATGATAAAATAATAATGAAGTATTTTTTAATTTATTTTCACGTGGATATTAAATTATTTATTGATGATTAATTTAATTTAAATATATATTAGTTACTTAATTTAAACAAAATTTTAATTTTAAAATATATACCTATGAAATATTTCAAGTTTTCGGGTTTTAATGAAATTCAATAAAAAATTATAAATTCATTAAAATCTCCGCTCTCAATAACTTTTAATACGACATTTAAAAATTTGTTTTAAATAAATATTTCAACTAAACATCATAATAGTTTCAATTACAAAAATCTTTATTATTTTTCTTTTTCCGAGGAGAAAAATCCGTAATTTCCATTAATTTCAGAAAATTACATATTGTAGATGCTAAACGCATATGCAGAAGTGTGGGCAAAGCCACTTACAATAACAATACTTCAAGAGAAGTATTCCAGAAAAGCCCATAAATTGGGCAACAAGTATGAGTATGAAATCCCCAAACCAGTCTGCAGAAAGCAGAACTGTAGAGGACACCCATACCCAACGCAACAAAACAACAAAGTAAAGCAAAAAAGTGCCTGAGGAGAGAAAAGATACAGAAAAATAGTCGCCCAAACCAAGAAGGAGAGGCACGAAATGAGGAAAGAGTAGCCAGAGTAGCCACTCCTCCCCTGCCCCCTCAAAATCTCCACCTGAACCAGAGACTGTAAACTGCCCCAAGCTTCCTCAACCGCCTGCAGAAACCCCAGCAAAATACAGCCATGTTGAAGCAGCCCAAAATGGTGCAGAGAATAACACCTCCACACCCCAGTTCCCTCAATGCTTCAACAAACTGCAAAGGAAGGCCAACGAGTCACCAAAAAAGGCACCATTTGCCACAGAAAAGGAAACCATCTGGTCCCAACCCGAGCAGAGGCAAAACAGGGGGTAGAGGCGGCTAGGGCAGCCACCTCACCCCAATGAAGAGTAAATCTGAAGACCAAAAAAACCTCGCTCCAGTCCGCAGCTCAGAGAAAAAAAAAACACCAAAAGACCAGCTCCCTTGATGACCGCCAAGCAGAGTCTCACGGAATGAATGAGCAGAGGGCCACCGAACCCCTCAAAGCACAGACACTTGTCTCAGCTGCGCAAACAAAAAGTGAAAATGCCTCGGAACACTTCCGTTTAGAGCCCAAGATGAGCGAACAGAAACGCAGAGCCGAAGCGAAGGACAAAGGATACGGGACAACAGTAGGAAAAGGGGCCAAAGAGGCAGCACCGCCTCAAGCAGTGGAGGACCAATAAAATACGATCGATCAAAACCCCGATCAGGCCTCCGGCAGCACGGAAGGCGACGAAGCTCCAAAACAACGGCGACTTAGAAAGGCCTCCAGATATAGGGAATGCCCAACCTCCTCACCCCGACGCCGACAACAGGAGCAGAAACCCTATCTCCGCGCGCGCAGCTACTCCGGATGCTTATCCCATAAAATTATCTGCAACCTGAAACTGAAATGGGAGTTCCATTGGATATGTTGGATAACAGATGCTTCTACTTACATCATTCATCAAAATCCCATTTCAAAAACCTTTACCATTTTTCATATCGATATTAAGTTGTATATTTTGTTAAGTCATCTAGGTATGTTATCAAATTAAATTAAATTTGTATTATTATATGGCATTTAGTTTTGTTTTTCAATGGGTATTAGTTTGTCTTTGACCAAAAAATTATGACACTTATCTATAATTTAACATTAGGAATTCAATTTTTATTATTATTGAAATTTATTTATTTGTAAGGTGATTGGTTGAGGTCTTATTATGGGTTGTTTAGTAACTTCCAT
>APFE031156835.1:45358-106547 GCA_000404065.3 Pinus taeda
AATAAGTTTGACAAAAAAAATTAAAACCTTCTAGTTTAATTTATTAGAATTTCAACATTAACTTACTAGATACTTTATTACATGGTTATAGCCAATTAAACATCCCTCAAACCAACTTAAAATAAAATTTTGAAAAACATTTAAAAAAAAATATCATTTTCGGAATATTAAAACTACTTATTTGAATAACATAAAATATGAAATAAACACTAGAAAAGCACGAATATCTTCCGATAGCTTTCTTCCTCCTGATCCCATTCCCCTTTATAAATTGGAGATTAAAACAGAACATTGCTATTTGAATGGAGCTCTTCAATTTAGCATTTCTGTCCATGATGAAACAATACAAGCTCAATATTTGTCGGAAAAAATACAAGTTCAGTAATAAGTAGCTCTTTTTTCGCTGTTAAGTGTGACATCTCATTTCATAGGGATGGACATTTCATTCCATATGGATTGCAGTTTTATTAAGTCGCATTTTTTTATGGATTGCAGTTATATTAAGTCTAGTTAGGTTTATTTTGAATAAGATTTTTATACTTTTTATTTAATTTTTAATAATTATTTAGTAGATAGTAAAGAGGTAATTTCCATATAATATTTTTGGTAGTAATAACAAATTAAAAATTGAGTGAGAGAGAGATGGTTGTCGCTGAAGTTTTCCCCTGCTCTAGTTATGAAACCACAGGTAATGAGGTCGTTGGCGGTGGCGTTGCAGGGCTGGCCACAGCCATTTCCCTCCGCTGGACCGGCCTCAAGAGCGAGGTACTGGAGCGCTCTGACGCATTTCGAGCTGCCGGCATGGGTTTGGCTATGCGGCCATACGCCTGGAAAATACCTGAAGTTCTTGGCATAGCAGATACCCCTCGCCCATGTTATCATCTGTTTGTTGGGCCAAATATGTCAAAGGCGGATCTGGAGGTGAAGCTCGCCAAAAGGCATGAGATCAGAGATCTGCACATAAAAATTGCTTTTGGATTCAGAATCCACCTCGGAGGCGGGAAATTGTCAGGGTTTGGCTTTATCGCTCACGCCAACATTGTCCCTCTTCTTACGAATTCTGCATGCAAAGACAGGGGACTCCCTGCTGCAAATCTGACCCATTACATATCTGCATGGCCAAAACTCAGCAGATCTAGGATGGATCTACCCGATCTGAGCCCCAAACTGAGAAATAGGAGGCCAGATCTGGAACTACAGCCTGATCCCAGGTGGCAGAATGAAGATATCAACCCTAGATCGGGCAGAGTTTCTGCAGATCTAGTTATGCATAAGGGAAAACGAACCAAAACTGAGCCAGATCTGAAACTACGCCATCAGCCAGAGCAGGTAACAAATCCTTGTTTTCAGATTCTGATTAAACCCCCTCAGGGGAAAACTCGTTTAGTTTGGGTTCATGCAAGAGACACCTCCATGCATCTGAAACAACAAATAAGGGCAGAAATGGGATTCCCAGTTCAGGCCCAGCATCTGGTCAGTGGAAGGCGGTCCCTTCAGGACTGTAGATCGTTGGAAAGTTACGAGATTGGGCCAAGATCAATCATTACCTTAAATCTCAGATTAAGAGGGGGGGCTCTGCCTCAGGGACAGACAAGCTCCTCAGGGGGAGACAAAGGGAAAAAAGCTATTGCCCAACACCAACCAAAGGGATCCTACAAAAACATCTTACAGAGCAGCAGGAATTCAGGGTTCGCTCCAGGCAGCAGGAATGCAGGGCCCTCTCCAGGCCACAGCGGATCCCTGCCCAGGCCATACATAGTTGATCAATTAGAAGAAACCCCAACTTTAAACTTAGACTCGTCAGGGATTGATGATGTCGTTAAGGACTATGAAACACAAGCTCTAATTTGTCGTTTCAACAGTTTCTGGCCAAAACCCTTGGATCTATTCCATTGGATCTTCACCAGCTGGACCATGGAATGTGATATCCACCTATGTTCAAAAGGGTTCTTCATAGTAAAATTTACATCTAAGGAAGTCATAGATACAGTCATAAGTACAGGGCCATGGTTCTGGGGAACATCGGGGTTGTTTTTGACCCCATGGTTCCCAGATTTTGATCCAAATAAAATGACTGTAACCAAAATGCCAGTTTGGGTTAGACTATACAATCTTCCACTGCACTTTTGGCATGAACGAGTGCTGGAAGGTATTGGGAACAGCATAGGGAAATATGTCAAAACAGATCTGGAAAGGATCGATGAAAGGATCTACACTTTCGCACGGATCTGTGTGGAAGTAGATCTAAGTAAAGGGCTCCCGGACAACATAAGGCTGGTCTACAAACAACAGAACTGGCTACAGGTACTAGATTATGAAAACACCGCCTTCAGGTGCAGGCTCTGTAGGCAGATAGGACACTTACAAAGTTCATGTCCAGAAGCCAAGAATAAACAAAAGCAGAAAGGGAAGCAGAAAAAAGGATGGCATTTCTCACCCCCAGATTCAAAGGACGAAGAATCAGAAGCAGCAGAGGAAGAGAACCCAGCAGAGAAAACCGAGGTATCACAAGAAATGGAGAATCAGAAGGAAACCCCATCAGACAACAAGGTAGAAAAGTCTAGCATGGCTCCTAGCACGGGAGGCAACAAACGGCACCATCACTCAGACACTTCAGATTCAGACAAAGAAACTAGCCCTCAGAATACAGAAACACAGATAGTCATTGCTTCGATCGAGCCCTCTCAAGGAGAGTGGCGTAAGGTCGAAAAGAAAAAGTGGAGAAAAACTTGAAGCGTGAGTCCTGCTCACTGCCGGAATTCAGTTTTTTCTGCCCCTTCTCCTCCTTCCTCTACTTCTTTTCTTTTTTTCTTATTCTTTGTGCACGTTAGTTCGCTAACGTTGCGTGGGGTGCGAAAGCACTTGAGCCCTCGCGGCAACTTACGACATGTTTCAGTACATCTGCTAGTGTAACTTTTCATTATTTTTTAATAAAAAGTTACTGTTTTTTTTCTTTGGAAAAAAAAAACAAATTAAAAATTGAGTTTTATTTCAAAAATACTTATTTCATTTTTATTTTTTTAATTAAATTGAGTAATTAAAAGAATGACATATGAACATGTATCATATTAATATGAATTATGGTTGTTTAGGCATCTGGTATTAGTAAGCCATGGTATTACCTTGTTGCAACTTAACCTATTTACAAACTCAAAATTCCATAACAAATTGGGGTGAATCAAGATAGTTAATAATCTTGTTCCATTATTTTATTAATGTATATAGATTTATCTTGTATAAAATAATATAATTTAATTATTGTTGATGGTTTTTATATTATTTGGCAATATAAGATATATTATAATATTTTTTTTAACAACCCAATACTCATGTTTTAATTAATGTTATATTTTTTATATTTTAGTCATTTAAAACTTATTCTATTTAATTTAAATAAAAATATAAAATTAATCACACCTATTAAAAAAAATCCAATTTCATAAATAGATACAATTTCACAAATATTTTTTTCGTTATATGAGCCAAGTTAAAACTTTCTACATAATTCCAACTTAAATTAAAATAGAATAAATATAAATAAATAATACTTTGAACGTTGTTTATCCTTATCCCACGATCTAGATTACCTTATTCTATTAGGATAAGCCAGTAAAAGCTATAATTCACGAAAAAAATGACAACGGTAACACGCTCATGATTATTTTCAATAAAAGGCTTTTGGATTAAAAAAAATGCCAAACTCCGTGCGAGTCATAGTGCTCTCGGTCAGCTTTGCCAGAAAAGGTGTCAAGGCTCAGGTGTATATATATATATATAGATAATTTATTTTTTTCTTTTTCAGAAGAAAAAAATTAATTAGTTTTTTATTAAATGGAAACCAATTACATTTTACCATTACATATATCGCATATGCCCATCTTTAGTGAGTAACATATTCGTTGATAGGAGAGACAATTCTAATAGAAATATCAGAATCTGAAAAATTTTGTGCTTCCAAAACATAAACAAAATGGATCAAACAATGTTCACAAAATACATCTTCAAAAACAAAATTTTGGAAGTCAAGTTCAAAAAATAGGAATGCCAAGAACCCCAACATCTATGGGATGGAAATTCTTCCATATTCCCACACATTTCCTTCTGAAAATGAGCTGTAGAAGATGAAGCCATCTATATCATGCAATCCTCGCTTGGAAAGTTCATCTGCAACTCTGTTTGATTCGATGTAGATATGTAACATAGTATAACTCCCAAAAAGAGGAAGCAGAGCCATGATTCAATCCCTCCATCCCCGTAGTTCAAGAGAGTCAAAGAAAGAAACACCAGAGAAACCATCAATGATGTCTTTTGAGTCCCAGAATATATTAATATTTTAAATCTCCCTTTCTCTTGCAAACCACAGTAGGCCCGAAAGGGATATCATCTCGGCCTTGGTGCTTTTACCACTCCCTCCCCTCCAATGCAGTTTGTAACTAGTGTGCTCATCAATGTACAGCCATCGCCCATACCCACATTGGCCCCATTATGTTGTGCCATCAAAGTATCATGTTGGGAATGTAATGGGTGGATTTATGAACCTTCTAGACATGTCTCATATCCATAGTCTCCTTGGTGTCATGTTCTCCATCCATGAGATATCTTTCGCACAAATATGTTGTACATTGATTAGCACCACACATAAGATATAGTGGTTGCATGCTTTCTAGATTTCCAAAAAGATAAACAATGGAATGTAGGTTTAGGAGCCCATTAGAGAGGCTCCCCATCTCAAACAAAGTTCAATAAATAGAAAACCTCTAAAATGTAACCTACAGAAAGATAGAATCATAAACCAAACATGTAATGCAATGCCACAATAAATGAACAAATGTGTTATTGATTCATCACCCCCACGGAATAGGACGCAACAACCCAGTCCCATTTATCCACATTTGCACAAATTGTCCCAAGTCAGTGTGCGATTCCGCCATACCAACCAAGAGAAAAGGATGATTTTTGATGGAGCATGTGATCTCTAGGTCGGCCGGAACCAGGGTCATTTGGCATATTGAAAACCTTGATGAAAGAAGTGTCGATAACATTTTTCCACCACAACCAAGTGGTTATGTATACTTCCATCCCAAGTAAGAGAGTCTGCAGACATAAACCTATGCCCCTTAATCTATTTACAAATGAGATCCAAATCTAAGAAAGTTTCCCTATCGATTCGAGATGTGATGCCTTCCTCAAAATCATATGTACTCCTCCCCCCCACCAACCATTTATCGCCTGCCCTAAGAATAAAATATGATGTTGGTGCAAAGCTTCCAAAAAATACACTCGGAATCTATAATCCACATCCAAACCCATGACAATATCCCTTCCAATCATAACCTAGTTACCACCCCCGAATGCCCACTGGATACACTGCAAGAAGAGTAATTTGTATTTATGAAAACTTCACCAAATTAAGAGCCACTTCTAATACCGATTTATCCCTTGCGGATCCAATCCGAAATTGGCTTTCCTTTTAGATATTTTCCAAGAAATATCTTATGCATAATTCCATCACTGAACAAGGCTCTCCACATGGATTTAATAAGGAGAGACTTTCCAAATAATTTCACAGTTAGGATACCCCGTCCATCTAGATCTCGAGGTCTGGAAATATCATCACATTTTATTAGATGGAATTTTCCTTTACCCTCCAGTCCTTACCACAGAAAATGAGTGATGACAGATTGAATCTCAGTGGATATGCGATCAAGTAGAGAGAATAGGTGCATCTAGTAAATGGTAATCTATTGTAGAGCTGATTGTATTAGTGTGAATCTACCACCTAGGGAGATCATCTGGTGTGTACAACATATTAGGTTTTTCTTGAGTTTCTACAACAACCAAGACCAATCTTGTACCCTATAATTGTTTGACTTCAACCTATATCCTAGATATGTGAAGCCATCCTAAGTTGTTTGAAGGCAACCTCAAATGTGGCTACAATGTTTTGAATATCATTTATATTGCCATATGAATAAATAAGAAAAAACTTATGTCCATTAGTGATCAAGCCAGATGCCAAACCAAAACGTCGGAATATATGAAATGAAGTCTCCCATTGGGCTAAAAATAACATACTAAAAGTCAAATATCATCAACGAAAGATATATGTGTGATACAAACCTCACTATTCATCTGAATGCCCTTGATAGTGCCACCAACGTTTTCCAAATTTATCTTTCCACTAATCCCATCCATGAAAAGTATCAAGAGGAGTGGTGAGAGTGAGGAGCCTTATCTCAATCCATGACCAACATGGAATAAATCAATGGGAAAACCATTTATGAGGACTTCTAGCCAAGCATGTGACACACATTAAAAGATCCACTCAATGATTTGTAGAGAGAGTCCAATCTTCTGCAGAATGATGAAGAGAAAAGTCTAGTCTACACATTGATATGCTTGTTGTAAGTTGATCTATATCTCCTCCCTGGCACTGAAAGTATTATGAAAATATGTAACATCTTCCCTTCGAATACCAGCATCAGTGTGTACCATTTTTCCATCAGCCCCCATTATATTCCATATGGAATTGTGATTCCTCCTCTTGTCTGAATAGTGGTGGAACAATTTTGTATTACGATCCCCTTCCTGGATACATATAACTCTACTTTTTAGTCTCCAAGTGGATTCCTAAATTACCAATATGTACTTCTTCCTAGCCTCCAAATGATTTAACTGATCCAATATTTGTTCAGATGGTGACTAATTGGATAAGTGGATGATGACGAATCTTTCAATTCCTATAATAAGGCCTCCTTCTTGTGCCTCTCCCATATCCTAGTCTAAATTTTAAGTAGTTTTATTTTTTGTGAGATGATTTCCATGGTTGATCTGTCACTAGAGTTTTCAATAGAATTCGAGTCACCCATGACCATTTTAATGAAGGAGGAATCCTAAAGCCATGTCCGATATAACATCAAAGGCATACCTCTTTTGACCAACTCCTGCCTCCATTGTAGTACAATTGGACAGTGACCCGAAAAATTGGATTGTTCCATATGTGATCTGAGATTTCCCAAAAGTTTGTAAAAACCCTCGTGAATCAAGAATTTGTCAAGCCTCTTTCCAATATAAGAATCTCCACTCCTTCCATTGCACCAGGCGGGTACCATGGGATCTGGGAAAATATCAATCAAATGGTTCTCATCAAAAATATTATTCAGTTTGGCTACCATAGGCTCTCAGCGGCCACACTTACACCAAACCTTCTCTTTCTTTAAGGTGGCATTAAAAGCCCCCCCAAAAATAATAGAACCAATCTTCATTATATCTTAGGCCTCCATCATATCCTAAAATATTTTTTGACTCTCATAAGGCACATAGATGTTGAAAATGTGAATTCTCTCCTCCATGCCCCAAAAATTACTTGAAAGAAGTATCCCAACAAATAATTTGTGGGCTTTGAAATTTTCCCAATATGGATCCCAAAGTGTTACCAGACACCAGGAAAACGTGCATGAGTCAAATGCAACAATGTGCCATGATGGAGAAATGGATTTAAAGTAGGAAATGGATCAAGCACCACCGAACATAATTTCTTGTATAAGAATAATGATCAGACGAATAAAGTTTACCAGAAATTGCAGGGAGAGCTTCTTCATGGGGTCCCCTAGGGCTCACATATTCAGATAAATAATGTTCATTACCAACCTGATCCTAGAAACGCATTTTCTCTAAGGGCCCCCAATGAAGAAAATTCCAGGATAGGCACATCTTGTAACCTACTCAAATCACCAAGCATTTTTATGCTTGAGTGCAACCCCCGATGGCAGTGGGCACCCTTCCCACTACCCGACAGGTGTTAATGTTTCTAGCAAAGTTTGGGCTAATGGTAGGAGAGGTTACCAAGCCTTTTCATTTATGAACCATTACGATAGAGAGATTCATAAAACGATTCAGAAGAAGAAATTCCAAGTCACTGTTGATAGAATTATGAGGGGATGTAGGAGGATGTGATTCCTCCGAGGGATGAGGGGGATGTGACAAGGAGGTCATGCGGGTAGGATTATTCCTCCGAGATACTGACAAGGGAGTCATATTAGAAGGTATAGAAAAGATATCAGTGGAGCCTCAAATGACAAGGGCGAGGGGGTTCTTCAAGGAGCTAAGATCATGTAAGGATGATGGAGGAGGATTATGGAGAGTAGTGAGTTCACAAGACCTCCCCAAGAAAGATGACAATGCTTGATGATGAGAAGTGGGAGGTGATGTTGAAGGGCCAGATTGAGATGAGTGTTTATGCCAAAAGTTATCATCGGGGGAGGATGTGTTACCTAGTCCTTGGCCTGTATGCCCATGTCAAATCTTTTGGCCATTTGAAATGTATTGTTTTCCTCCCTACTTCCAGTTTCGATGATGAAAACTTTGTGGGCATTGATCCAATAAGTGTCCCCTGTAGTGACATAATAAACGCTGAAATGGCATGCCCCAATAATCTATCCGCTAGAAAAAATGACGATAATCCCATTCTAATTTGATGTTTCCAAGACCCCGCTAGTATAATTGAACTTCACAAGAATCCATGCTACCCTTTTATCACGAGCCCCCAAGATTCGAGTGTCCATGTATCTATATTTACCAACAATATCTCCTATCACCATCAAAGCATGCCTAGTCCAGTAGTCAAGAGGCAGTCCTTGTAGATTTTCCCAGATCGGTTTGTTTTGTGGGGTTTCCAACAATGGATTGAAACCCACATACTATCGACATAGTTGTAGGAAACCCCACCAGCAGACCTATTGTTGCAATAAAAAATGTTCTGTGTCTTCCTAGTACAGGAAATGAAATGATAACCAGTGGTTGAGTAATCAACTAATTGTTGGGCTATACCCTAGGAGTGGTGTCAATTGTGTAGTAACCCAACTAGCCATATCAAGGTCTCTAGTTTTAGAGAAATGCCATCACCCAACTAAAGCTTTGTTCTATAAACTGATAACGCAGTCACATAACACATCATGCTTAAAACTAATTAGTTTTGTCTCCATGTGGCTTTTGATGGGCTTGTGTATGCGTCCATGAATGTTCGATGAATCAGACATTTGCCTCAAGAAAGGGGTCAAAGGTGAATGGACAGCAAGTGGCACCTTGCTGCTAAGAACCGTGTCAAGGTCAATGCCGTTCAATCCATCCAAAAATGCACCGAAATTTGAGAGAAAATTCATTCAGCATCCAACGTGGCACGTATGAAGGCCTCCTAAAAGGTAACATCAGTATCTAGTGCGTCTCTAGAAAGAAACCCCACCCGATCCGATGCTTCCCAGGCACTCGTATCTACCTTATAGAAAATGAAAAGACCACCTTCCAAGGATCCTTAAATGTAACCTAGTAGAGGATGTCAAATCCCACCCAACATTGTAGGCCTAGTCAGGGAAAGTGATCACGAGTACACGCTGCAGGATGTCGTTTGATATGGAACATTAACATTCCCAGAATATCCAGAGCACACCACCACGACAATCATCAATAATGGTAAGAGAAAATAATATCCTTTAAAAGGCCACTTGTATGTTAATAGTCCCATCATCCCTGATAAAATAAATAATGTACATCCACCCTAACCAAACCTTGAAAATTATAGCTCGAATACATTTAATAAATCCACCCAGAGAATATATGTCAAGTACATTTTCAAAAAGCGTGCATCTGAAAATAATGTGGGCTCAATCTTAAAAGGATCCACTAATGGATGAATCCCACAAGCCCTCGGTCATAAATGGCACCAATGCAAGGAGACAAATTGAATGGATGTTGATCTGCCACATCATTGAAAATACCAAATACACCACGACCCACACCACGACGACGTCGGAAAACTGAAAATCACTCCGACCAGTATCGCGACATCACCAAAAATATGTAGAGGAAAAAAAATGAGTAGAGACCCTGGATTGATGGGAACCAACACAAAGAAGATAAGTGAAATCTCACAATACCGACATCAGAATTTTTCCAATAAAAAATATAGAGAAAAAAACTAAAAACCAAAATTGGAGAAAACCTCCACTGAAGAAATAGTGTAAACACCTTCACTGGCAACAACAACGACACCAACATCCAAAGAAATTCCACCACTTATGGTAGAAGTTAATGTTTACGCCCTTGCATGGGTGCAAAACAATGAAGGAGTTAATCCATTTGTGAGATAAGGTGATCAATTTATCATGTTCTAGATGTTCACCAGCCTCAACATCCTCCACCAAAGGCTTTCTAATGAATATGTCTAGCCACCTGTGCATTTGACCCCTTATGGGATGGTTTCAAGTGAACCTCATATATCCTAAACAGTATGTAGAAAGAATTAATAAGAAGCAGAAAAAATATAAAAAATTTATGATAGAGGAAACTCCCATCTACCCAACACCATGAAGACCCAAAATCACAAGCTCACTGCAGTCGGGAGGTGACCCAAAAAATGCCAAAGTGATACCCCAAGAAGCACCAACGACAGACCAATTTGATGCATCAAACCTACTAGTCGGACAAAACCCCTGATAGAAAAAACAAACAACCCAAGAATCACATATCACGCCAAAAGGAGCAGAGCAATCTCATAGTCCTAACATCGATGTCGGCCAAATAAGAAATGTAGAATAAAACAAATTGAAAACCCAAAGTGTACAAAACCTACTCTGTAGAAATAGTGTAACACTTTGCCATTGACATTGTTATAGACATATTTGGGCACTGCAACCCCAATCTTATGGGCTTTTCAACCCCTAAAAGAGTTGTTTTATACCCTAAAAGAATATGGCCATCTGACTACATCATTCCCCAGAAGTTCCACCTAAAAAACCATCTAGAAATGGCTTAAACTGAACCATACTGACTGCTCCACTGGCAAGGTGCGATGTATATTGTTTGGGCCTTCTATAGGGTGTGATGGGCGAGGATGGACAAATGTCCGAGACAGTTTTCTAGGTGGTTGCTCATGGAATCTTCTAGAAACTTCTCCTATGACACTTGCCTCTCTGAATTCACCTAGAGATGAGTAAGAGATCCAAGAAATCTCCAAGTGGAACCAATTGTAACAAGTGGAATGACACTAATCAAAACCCTAGAGATGGCTCACACCCTTGCACACATCTATAAGTGGATCCCTCATCTAAGAGATGTGGAGGCTGGAATATTGTGAATTGCAAGGAAGTGTTGATAGTTTGTATTTGAGGAAAAGAGCATTGTATTGTTGGTGTGATCTTGCTATTTCATGAGGTGAAGAGGGATTGATGCTGGGAGGATGATGCTGGATCAGGTAACTAGGTTGTGATTCTCCCTTCTATTTAATAAAGTCCTTCAAGTTTTCTTCCATATAATTGTGCAATTGTGAATGTTATCATTTGTGAATGCCATTGTATGTTCATTATATATCTGATTCTGTAATTCTTATGAAATAATAGATCAAGATGCTTTGATGGTTCTTTGTTACTATGTTTCTATAGGTACTCTCCAAGCGGGATAAGTACGGGGAGGAGTTGCAAGCTCTATCAAGGGGGAGAAAGATTGAGTAAGGGATTAAGTGAAAGTTTCAGGTTGGTCCCTTTGTCTTTCTCTTATCTATCATACATAGAAGAAATCATGAATTTCTTTAAACTGTTGTTTCTAACGTAGCTGCCAAACCTAGAGGGCTAGTCGATCAAAAAGGCACTAGTTTTCCCAGAAACAAAATGGCGACTCCGCTGGGGAGATTTTAGATGTTTGTTGGTTGTTATTGTTTGTTTTATAAAATATAGACAAAACCTGAAGTGATCCAGGTAGCCTTCGAACTGCTCTTGCTCTGCAATTGCATAGTAGATTTTTCAATCAATCTCTGGTTTAGTTTATAAATTAAACATTTGACTTACATGCATTCTAGATGCCCTTTTGGTAGCTTAGTAACCTCTCAAGACTTACCTCTGTAATTTTCTCTTTACTGTCCATCATAGCTCATCTTAACTCACTCAAAACAGTTGCACATCTGAGCCAAAACCCACTTCAGTGGTGCTCCCTGGCCCATCGCACTGTCTGTCACTATAAACTAGTATGCATCACACCTCCAAAGTGTGTAAAGTGAGATGCATCCCTCTTTCTATGATGCCCAGGTGCAATGATTGACTGAACCTATTTCCATTCTAGAAATTGGGGGTTTTTGTCCTTGTTTTCAGTTTCATTTAGTTGTTTTGCTGCTTATGAACAGTACTTCCTTACTGAAGCCTGCTTTCATCACATAGATCAGCCTCCATAGATTAGGATTATTAAATGTTTTTATTTTTCCATCATTTACAATCCTTTGTCGAAAAGTTTCTTAACTCAATCTTTTGTTTTTGTACAAAAAGTGTCGTAACTGTCGTTTTGTGTCAAAAAGAGAAGTGTCATGGATTCTTCCTTCCCTGAATAGTCGATTGAACTTTTCGTCATGTATTTGGTTTGATTTGTTTTTATTCAAAGTGTCAAAAGCATTTTTTATTCGAAATTGAAAGTGTTATTTAGTCTTCCTTTCTCTTTTGAAAAAGAAATTATCAAAAATGTCGTTTTGAGTAAAATATTTCAGATCTTTGTTACATTTAGTTTTCCTTTTTGGCATTTTTCACATTAAGGGGAATGAAAAAAAATACATGCATTTGCATTTGCACTTAGTTTGTGTGTGAAAAATGATTTAGGAAAATGAACTAGTGTGTGCTCTTTGCTCTTTGTTTGAAAGAATTGTAATCTTCTTTCCCTAGTAGCTAGGATTTTTGTTGCTCAAGATGAACAAAGATTGTTTATCATTGTAGATTTCATTTTAGGAATTTCAAATCAACATCACACGGTGAACCTTTGAAAGGAAAACTTTAAACAACATCAACTCTAAAATAAATTTCAACGAACCTAACAACACTTTGGAACTTAACGCAACACATCTAGAGGTCTAGGCTAGAGATGTGTTCCAGTGTCGTAAAAACTTGTATCTATCATTTTCATCGAAGGTTGGGTGATTCCTCCTCCTTGATACGACAAGTGCTAGCACGAATTTGTGCTCCCCGTGCCATCGTGTATATATTGGGAGACCACAATAGGCTTATATCCTTTTATATGTCATATTGTATTTTAGCTATCTTGTTTACTCTAAATGATATATGTATATGTTTTTTTATGCATGCATGTGTAGGTAGTTTTTGTATATGTATGTATGAATCTCACTTTAATGTGTTGTTGGTTTAACCATCACTTTTGATTGCTAGCTCACTTTCCTTCCATGTTGTGATGCATATTTTCTCGTGTGTTCCCTTCTTAACTCTATGATTTGGCAGGTTTCAAAGTAGTTTAATCATCTCACACTCCATGTGTTAGAACCGCTCATGCACCTTCCTTGACTTACTACATATGTCACACCCTTGCTACCAACAGGGACATGTTACTTGCCTCTGTGCAAAACCGCAGTCAAGGGGATACCGTACGACCCACTGCTGGGACTCCTACACCAAATGGTCTGAGGTCTAGTTAGGAATTCTTATTGGGGAGATCCCCTGATATGTTGGTGGGTCCACCACCGTCAACATTCTAGCGCTAGAAGGAGGGCCAGATAACAAGCTGAACGCTCATCATCTATTTTGAGTCTTTGCACATCTGTCATGGATTTTATTATAGTTTTCCCTCTGAAATGTCTGTCCAACAGACATATCTTTCACCCTGAGAGGGATTTTTGGGATCACTTGTCAAAAATCATGAATGATGGTGAAGGTGAAGTGGGCTGGCCTGAGAACTTAGATGACTTCCATGTGCTCATGAAGGGCATTGAGGATTTTAATGAAACAGAGGTATATTCACTGTTGGCATACACACTTTGTGACCAACCATTGCAATGGTGTGGCACACTACCTCATAACTCCATAAACTCATTCAAGCAGTTCAGTGATCTAATCGAATCTATTTTCCACAATTTCGATCCTGAAGTACTCGATAAAAAATTGTTAAAATAATGGAAGGCACTGCATGAATCACTTTTGGATTTTTCAAAGTGCTTCCGTCTATTCATGTTTAAAGCCCTGAAAAGTCAGATGAAATTTCAGTACCTCATGGATACGTTTGAATATTTCCTTATCAAATCTGTCAATTCAAAGAATAAGTTCAAGCTCAAACCCCACTCAGCACACTTTGGTGATGGAGTATTGCAATCACAAATGGACACGGTCAATGTCATAAGTGACTATCCACTGTCCCCTCATCAAATAGCTCCACCATTGCAGAGTGATGTGGGAGAGCATGAACACACATTTGTTCAACTGTTACATCCTCCCGACATCATTCCTTCCGATTTTCGTACAAGCTTGCTTGCAAATCCATTGGTTTATCACATGTATTTTGTACCTCAACCACCATCTTCGTACTCGGATGATCCTTCGGATGACACTGTCTTGTGTTCTTCCATTCTGCACTCTACACTTGTTGTCAACTAGGATTAAGCCATCGACGGATTTGGTGTCGCACAACCAAAATGTGCTCTCATTCATAAAGAGTATGACTGTGAGCTTGAACATCTACTGACAGTAGAGGACCATCCTTATCTATCTGTACTTCCTCCAGTTTTTCTTGACCTCCTTGGTGATCCTGCCATCCCAGATTTTTCATGTGTATCTTCGTCCATGGATGCACCAATTTTTTATCGTTCACATGACACACCGGATGTCAGTCCATCATCTAACAATAGAGAGGACCAATCATTCTTTGAAAATACACTTGATTTTTCATCTATATTTTCCAGAAATGCAGAGGATGAACATTCTTGCTTCTCATCTACCCCTCTGTGTGATTCATCAAATCATGAGGATGCCGACCAACATCCTAAGTTTTCTGATCTTGGATGGCATGGTATCTTTACCTCATCATCTAATCATGATGTTGATTCACTCGTTGTTAATCCATCTAAGCCACACATCTATGATGATCCATCTATCAACGAAGTGGAAGCTCGATAGACTGTCAAGGCATTTCAGCCTGATATGATGGTTATGTCAGGCCCTCACTGTCCTGAGGTTGGTTTCACTTATGATCAGTAAATTGTTCAAACATACAAGGCTCCTCATCATTCATCTACTTGCATTGAAGATTGATCTAACACTCACATTTCAATTCCTCCACTCGAACTACATGATCCCATTGCTCATGCATTGGAGGAATATTACATAGCAAGCACACTTGCGCAACGTAAGTGGACTACCTTTCTCACATTTGCTTGCATGTCAAAGTCAAGAGAATGAATACACTCAACATCTGCATGTAGTGTAGCACAACACCATGTCAAGTCCACATAGTGCATGTCATGCACTTTCACTCATTTTTATTCTTTGGATTGTAAGCTCGGAGTGTGTATGTCTTCATTATTATATCTTTCATGTTTTTTGTTTTATGCAACTGCGAGGTTCGTGAAACATGCCTTCACCAACATGGGTCTACCAATGCACTGATGTCTGCATTGGAAATATCACTTCACGTGATCAGGCCCATGCACCGTTAGCTTAGGAGTAGGAGTACTATTTTCTTTTGAATTGTTTGCTTGCATGCATGTTTTCTTCTTTATTTGTGTGTTTTCTTGCTTGCTTGTTTGTTTTCTTACTCGCTTTGCATCACATTTTCTTATGCTTCTTTCTTTTCTTTTTGGTTTGTTTGCTTATTTATGTCCGTAGGTTAGTTTCACATGGATAGTGTGCGACTCTTGAAACAAGATGGGTGAAGTACAAGAGGACTTGTACAACTATCAACATTCGGTTATCTATTGTCCACTTTATTATGTAAGAAGTTGTTGCCTTCAGTCCATGATACATCAACGGAAAATACATATTGTTTGAAGTGAACCTTGTTGAAAACACAATGTTTGCATGTGAACTAGTATCACCTACTCTAGTCAGTTGTTTTTGGGTTAATCCTTGTCATCTCAGTGAATTAGAGTAAGGTTAGGGGGAAAACCTTAATAAGAACATAAGAGGTTTATACAAACTACTTCTCTAAAGGAACAACCTCTTATGCTGTCAATAAGTTAGGATCCCTCTTCTACCTCCAAAATGAATAAGTGCTATGCAAAGTTACAAAAAATGAAAATATAAAAATGAAAATGAACAAGGCAAAAGAAGAGAAAGGCTTTATATGCAGAGAGGTGATGCAAGTAAGTCCGTTGGGGTACTGACTAGGCTTGTTGGTAGTGAATTGATGCTTGTCTTCCTCCCATGTGACTCTATCAGGGTATTGTCCAGGCATGCTGGAATTGGAGCAACACCAGAGGTGAAACCAAAACTCTGACAACATACTGCTTGTGCACCAATATAACCCTCATCACTTATAGAAACAACTATGTTGGCTAGGCTTGGAATGAGTGTTGATCGACCAACGGCTTGGAAGATGCTACATGTTACAATCAAGCAAGTGTGGAAACCAAGATGAATAGAGAACTGAACAATACTTTTGGAGGTGTTAGACTTGCTTTTCACGAACAAGGTCCATTCAGAGAGCTGGAGTTCTACCAATTTGTTGCCAAGTGTTGTAGTGGCTACAACGATCCTCCAAAATTTTTCCTTAGCTTCATTAGTGGAGCCCCCCTACTGAGCATCCTTAGTAGCATGTCTTGCACTATCAAGCACATTAACTTCAACTATTTGATAGAGCCTTCTTAGCATATGCATGCAAGTTTGTTCCACCCCCTTCACTGGCTGCTTTTTGGACTTATTGTCAGTTGCTTGTTGAGAAGCTACCTTTAGGAATTGTACAATTATAGAGGGAAACCAAACTTCCCTCCATAAATTGTGAAAACTGAGCTCGACACCCAGATGGGCTCCAAAATTGCGCAATTCTTCCTGAGAGTATTCCTCTCAGAAATTGCGCAATTCATCCCATGCTGGCTGCCTAGCCCAGAAATTGTGCAATCCCTCTAGGACAGACATCCTAGGAGCTAGTAGGAATTGCTTAAATCTAGCCAGGCAACCTGCTCAGTTCAGAAATTGTGCAATAGAGTGAGATAGGCTTCCTTGAGAAAATTGTGAGGTTTCACCCAGGACGGCTGCTCAACTCAGAAATTGTGAGATGCAGTTATACAGGATTCCTTGAGAAAATCATGAGGTTTCACCCAGGAAAGCTGCTCAGTCCAGAAATTGCACAGTCCTAGGAGATATTCATCTGTTCCTCCTAGAAATTGCACAATGCCTCTAGGATAATCATTTCTACTCAGCCTAGAAACTGCGTATATTTTCATCCTAGGCTCGCAGACTGATGCATGTGCCTTCAGGTTAACTGGTTCCTTTCAGGACTGAGAAAAATTGATTGGCATTCATGGACTGCTTCTCCCAAGGTAGCATGAAAAGGAATCACATTTGTTGTTTCATTTTTTGTGAGTGTTGCCTGAATGATTTCAATGATTTCTTGCTATCGTTATGATGTATGTTAGCTTGTAGAAGCACCGTTATGATTCAATGTTGTCACATGCATGACACTGTTTTTGCAGGAATGGCCGTTGTTACAGTGACATGCTTCACATGCATGCATG
Source organism: Pinus taeda (assembly GCA_000404065.3). Lineage (NCBI taxonomy): Eukaryota > Viridiplantae > Streptophyta > Pinopsida > Pinales > Pinaceae > Pinus > Pinus taeda. The sequence goes on from APFE031156835.1 coordinate 62,841, forward strand.
CTTTCTAGTTTTATGAATCCTACACTTGTTGTTGCATGTATTATCATTCACTCTTGTTTGCACTCATCTCATGATCCATTCAGACTTTTCATTTTTTCAGTCACTCATCAGCCAGTCTAGCCTGCCTTGGCCCAGACCATGCCTTGCCTGGTTAGCACTGTGCATTTCAGGAAATGAAGGCTCTGCCTTCTCTCCAGAAATTGTGCAAGTTTGGCCTGACGCTAATCTCTAGTCTTGTATTGTGCAATTCTTCGAGGCAGTGTCATGTTGGCCCCAACAACTACGCAATGTAGTTTTCTCATTGCATGTCACTATTGACTGAAATTGCGCACTGCGCAGTTTTAGTCCTTAACAGGCTAGGCTGGGTTTTGCATTGCACAGTTCAAATAGTCAGTCAACCTCCTGATAGGCTGGACTGTTCCTTGCACAGTTTTGACAGTCAGTGTCCCCACCTGCCAGTCAAAATTGCACAATCTTCACAGATAATCACACAGGTATGTTGCATGTCAGTCCTCTAGTTTGTTTTTTTTTTCGACTGACAGATTGCTTTTCATGACTGTTTCTATGTCTCCAAGTATCATAGGTGTTTGTCTACCCTCAACAGCATAGGTACAATGGCTTCCAGGAGAGCAGAGACGAAGACACCGTTTAGAGCACACTTGAGGATGCAATCGATCAAGTGTTTATGAACTCTCCTATCTATGAAGACATAAAGTTGTTCATGGAAAAGGATATCAAGATGAAATGGAAATAACATCATATTGAGCAGCACCATCAGCACTAGTATAAGGCTACACACTTGCATGCAATGAATGCAAGAGGAAGGTTGCTGACAACATAGAGGTGAAACGAAATTATAGGCTCAAGGAGATCCACTTCTGATGAAATAAAATTTGGAGACTGAGGCTATGAGGTGACGGTGCGACACAAAGATCATGCGAAGGTAGAGAGAGAAAAAAAGAAGGAGTTGCATGTGTTGAAGCGAAAAGTAGAGGAAGAACAGTAGTTGCATAGATGAGAGAATGAGTTGCAGCAGGAATAGGTACAAAAGGGGGCAACGTTCACATCCATATGAAAATGTGCCCACACAAGTTATAGATCCATCCCAATAGTTGGTAGGGAGAAGATAAGGTGAGAAGTGTTGTTGATTGCATGCAAGGGAATTCAGTGGCATGCATGCCATTGTTCGAACGAGTGCGATCCCACCCATTTGACACACTCATTGAGGCAAAGACAAGAAGCAAGTCTGACTAGAGCTAAACATGTACTTTGACAATTTGATGCATATGATCACCAACACACACTTGGAGATTAGCATAGACACTATGCATCAGTATGTTGCTAGTCTAGCCACACTCAAAGGGATGATGCACATGCTATCAAATGAGTTGGACAAAGGGACCATATTAGTGTACCTACATGCAACGAAGGCAAGAGTTGGCTTTCAATAGGATGTTAACATTGGGTGCACGAACACCATCATGGATGACCAAGATTGGCATCATTTCGCCACCATCGACCATCACAAGGATGTGAAAGAGTTGGTCTCACCACAACCGTTTGAGTGTTAACGATGTCTTGCATGGCTTGCTCAAACCATTTTGTCTCACATGGGTACATGTGTTGATTGCATCTAACGTCTTGTCAAGTGGAAGTTCAAGTGTCGATAGTTGAATGTAGCAGTCATAGAGTAGTTGGAGAGTTAGGAGGGTAGATGAATGGTCACAAATGGGGATGTCAAGGGTCACCCCCCCACACTTTGTATAATAGTCCCTCATAACTCATCGTATAGGCTTTTAGTCAGCCAAGCTTACGATAGGAGCATCTTAGAGAGATCTTGGAGAGTATTGTAACAAGCCTTGGCTTCTACACTGTGTAGACCTAGTATATCTCCTTGGAGAAGCAAGTGGTAGTGACTGTAACATTCCACTATTTGAACTAGTAGTTGGTCATCGATGTATTGCATGATTGGAACTTACACTTCTTAATATAAAAGAGCTAACGCATTTCATGCATATGTCGTATTGTATTTCAACTATCTTGTTTACTCTAAATGATATATGTATGTGTTTTCTTACGCATGCATGTGTAGCTATTTTTTGTATATGTATTTATGAATGTCATTGTAATGTCTTATTGGTTTAACCATCACTTTGGATTGCTAGCTCACTTTCCTTCCATGTTGTGATGCATATTTGCTCATGTGTTCCCTTCTTAACTCCATCCTTTCACAAGTTTCCAAGGGTCGCACTCACCTCACCCTCCATGTGCACCTCACCCTCTATGTGTTAGAACCGCTCATGCACCTTCCTTGAATTACTGCATATGTCACACCCTTGCTACAAATAGGGACATCTTACTTGCCTCTGTGCAAAACCACGGTCAAGATGATACCATACGACCTGCCATTGGGACTCCTACCCCAATTGGTTTGAGGTCTTGTTGGTACTTCTTACTGGGGAGATCCATTGACATGTTGGCAGATCCAACACCATCAATAGAGTTATAGTGTGACCATAATCGATATTGTTACCTTTTAGATGGATTTTGGTTCTCCTCTCACATTAAAATATTTCATGTATGTTCCAGGTTTGAACAACAATTTGGTTTTAGTTTCCATGTTAGAGGACCGTGGCTACGATGTGATATTTAGCAAAGGAAAGGATTTCCCTCATCACATAACCTCATGACAAGTGAAGCAGATCAAGGTTCGAGTGAAGAAACTCAACAATTTTGATGTAGAATATTGTAATACTTTGATCATAAAAGCATAGAAGGTGCAGAGCCAAAACATCGGTGAGCTGTGGCATAAAATATTGGGTCAGTTGCACCATGGTGCTTTGAAGATCATACAACACTTTTTTACAGTACTTCCCAAGGTACACTACAGTAGAGAGACATGTGCAAAGGGTGTACATTGGGGAAGCATACAAAAGATACATTTCATGCTAAGGATAGTCGAGCGTAGGTGATCCTTGAAAGAGTTCACTCAAATCTATGTGGAATGTTCTCAACAACCTCCATGACCAAGCATAGTTAATATGTAATATTTGTGGATGATTTCTCTTGTAAGTGTTGGATTTTCTTTATGCAGAAGAAAGATCAAACATTTGCTAAATTTTTTGAATTTAAAGCATTTTTTGAGAAAGAAACTGGCAGGAAAGTTAAATCTCTTAGGAGAAATAACAGTGAAGAATATGTGTCAAATGAATTCAATAGCCTATGTATATCAAAAGGCATTCCAAGGGAGTTAATCAAACCCCATAACCGACAAAAATGGGGTGGTTGAAAGGAACGACAAAAGTATTGAGGGAGTTTCATGGGCAATGTTGCATGATCAGGGCTTGTCATTGCACTTATGGGTTGAAGCATGCAACACAGTTGTATGTGAATAAGAGGATTACTCATTAGATTCTTGAGTTGAGTACACTAGAAGAGGATATTTTAGGTAAGAAATCAGGGGTGACACACTTCAATATCTTTGGTTTATCAGTCTACTGTCATGTTATGAAGGACACAAGGAAAAAGAAAGAACCAAAAATTGAGTTGGGCATATTTTTTGGCTACATTGATACACCTCACAACTATCAGGTGTACCTTCCATCTCACAAGATGAAAATGGTTTTTAGATATGCGAAGTTTGATGAAGAGAAGGCCATGATATGTTCCCTTGAGAGGGAGCTTCAATTGCATTGAGAAGATGAGATTTTAGCTCCAAGGGAAGAACCTCAGGATGATGTGGAGTAACCACATGTAGAGGAGTAAAGAGTGGAAGCAACCACTCATATATAGACTTCTAGAGATGGAAGGAAGCACACTAGAGAGGTTGACAGATTCATGCATGATGCTAGAGAGAATGTGGGAGAACCCACATCACAATGCAATCAAAGGAGGTTACCAGATCGGTACACTGGCTACATGGATCTCATGAGTGAGAGTGTAGTGGTCAAGCCATCCTCATTCAAGGAACCAATGCAAAAAAAATATAGGTTGATTCCATGGTTGAGGATTCTGACTCCACTATAAAAAATAATGTTCGGGAAGTGATCCCAAGACTAGCAGACAAGTCAGTGGTGAGTTCAAGATGGCTCTACAAGGTAAAGAAATAAGCAAATGGGAGTGTGAAGAAACACAAGGCGAAAGGGTTCTGTCAATTAGAGGGAATTGATTACGAGGAGACCTTTGCTCGACTAACAAGGTACTCTTCAATTAGATCTATTCTAGTTTTAGCACAAATGGGATGGAAGATACAGTATATGGATGTGAAGATAACATTCCTCAATGGTGTGATTGAGGAAGATGTGTACAATGAGCAACCAGAAGCATTTGATACCTTCAATAGAGATTTGCATGTGTGCAAACTCAAGTGAGCATTGTATGGATTTAAATAAGCACCCTCTCCTTGGTACACCAGGATTCACAACTATTTCACCATGTTGGGATTCACAAAAAGTGAAGTAGATGAAAGTATTTACCATATTTTGGTTGAAGGTAAATTGTTTATTATAGTATTATATGTCGATGATTTAATTCTAACAGGTGATGAGAAGCTAGTAAAGTCTTTCAAAGAGGATATTGCAAGAGAATTCAAGATGAAGAACCTGGGGCTCATGCATTATTTCCTTGGTATTGAATATGGCAAGGAGATGATGAATTGTTTGTCTCTCAGGGAAAGTATGCTAATGAGATATAGAATAAGTTCCACATATGGAGTAGCTAACCATGGTAACTCCTCTAGCAGGGAATTGGAGGAAGGATGATTCTTCTTTAGGTGAAGTAGTGGAGGCTACTATTTATAAGCAGCTTATCCATTCACTTATGTATTTGCTAAGCACATGACTAGATCTATGTTTTGCAGTTAACCAGCTTAGTCAAGAAATGGTTAAGCCAACCAAAATACATTTGAAGGAAGCTAAACATGTTTTTAGATACCTTAGAGGCACCACTCAGTTTGGTATTTTATACATACAGACAGAGGGAGTGAATCTTCAAAGCTTCATAGATGTAGATTGGGCAGGGAGTCCATCTGACAAGAAGAGAAAATAAGGGGGAATATTCAATATTACGTCAGCAACAGTTTCTTGGTACAACAGGAAGCAAATATCAATTGAACTAAGTTTGGAAGAAGTAGAGTACGTGGATTCTAGTCAAGCAGCTTGTGAGTCTACTTGGATGAGGAAGATCCTTGTTGGGTTATTTGGTTAGCAGATGGATCCTATAGTGATTTACTGTGACAATCATAGTTTTATCAAACTCTCTAAGAATCCATTTTTTCATGATTGGTCCAAGAATATGGATATCCAGTATCACCATCTACGAGATTGTGTGTGGAGGAGAATCATGTTGCTAGAGTACATTCTTACAGAGGAACATGATGCAGATATTTTGACAAAGGCATTGTCAAGATGAAAATTCTAGTTTTATAGTGGTAGGATCAGGGTAGCAAATAATCACATTGTTGATGAGAGGTAGTGTTGAAAATGCAACAAGAAAGTCCTAATTTAATTTTTTCCTTGAATTAAATTGGGAATAAAACTGTAATTCCACATCTCATGACAACTTGTATTAGTTAACTAAGTCAATTTGACTTAGTTGGCTCAATTAATTTTAGTTTAGGGTCTAACTTGAGTCATGTAGAGTGTATCCTACATTATAGGATCCCTGATTGAGTCTATTTTGAGTTGTAACTAATTAACAATTTAACTAAGTTAAATTCAGTTAAAATAGTTCCAACCATTGGAGGAACTAGTGTGAGGTCTAGTAGTGTGGTGCTACCTTTGGTGATAAACAAATAAACTGATTATTGAGTCCTAAATAATTCATGTATGTCAAATCTGAGAGTTACATAGTTGATATTGGAGTTCAAGGACATCGTACTACCAGTTGTATAATCATCTGAATTGTGTAGGTGGTGCATGTACTCAGATGAAGGCTTTTGAAGATTATGCAATTCCAATTGAGGAATTTCCCTAATTAATATGGGACCAATTCCCAAGGAAACAATGCAAGGAAATAGTGTTATCGTGAAATCTAGTGTCCAGTCGGAGCTACTAGTCCCACTAAGACTGGTATCTATCTTAGAAACAAACAAACTAAAACTACTTACGCTTTCCTTTATGAGAAGTAGATAAGAGGGGAACAAAGGACACCAACCTCAGTCTTGCGCTTGGTTCCTTGCTTGGTTCCTCTCCCTCCTGACAGATCTTTGCTGCTCTTCCTTCATCTACCCGGCTTCAAAGAGCACTTGTGGAATCAAAGCGGCATAATAATATCGAAGAACAGAGATCTACAATCATAAACAATATAGGACCAGATATATATTGACCACACAAATTCATATATCATCAAACATACAAGAACGTGGAGGAAAACTTGAATAGCTTTATTAATATCAAGAATAACAAAGAGGATTACAACCAATTTTTCTGACCCAACATCATCCTCCCAGCATGAAATCCCTTCTTCACCTCATGAAAATCTTAGATCACCCAACACTATGATATTGCACTAGGAAACCAACAACACTTCCTTACAAGATACAAGATTCCAGCCTCTGGATCTCTATGATGAGGGATCCATATATAGATGATTACAGGGGGTGAGTCAACTTCTGGGATTTTGATTAGTGTTGTCTCTCTGATAGTTCTTGATTCCACTTGGAGATTGATGATCTCTTACTCATCCCTGGGTGAATTCAGAGAGGCAAGTGTCATAGGAGAAGTTTCTGGAAGATTCCATGATCATCCACCTTGCAAAATATCTCTGCCATTTGTCTACTCTCGCCCATCGCACCCTACAAAAGGAATTTTCAGTATGCATCACACTTTTTACACTAAGCAGGTGAGATGCATCGCACCCTCTGCACTGGGCAGTCTGTATGGTCCAGTTTTGACCAGTCCTGAGCAGTTTTTTGTGGAGAACTTCTGGGAGATGATGTAATCAGCTGACCATGTTCCTTTAGGGCATGAAGCAACACTTTTAGGGACTTAGAAGCCCTTAGTTTATGGACATGTATGATTGGGATTGCAGTGCCCAAAAATGTCTAAAATAGTTGCCCCCTAAAGCATGAGGTCGTAAATCTTTTGATGTCGGGTGAAATGCTTTATCAAGAGGATCTGAAGTTTTTTCAAGCTGGAAGACGACCTGTAATAAGATACAATACAATACATTATCTTCATTATATTTTTCATGATCTAGCTGACGCGGGCATTCCCATGCTCAGCTTTAAAAATTCATTTTCATGTACATAGGACAAACAACTGTATGTGCAGCAGACTAATGATTCGGACGGAGTCATCATCCTATGATTTGGATGATCATCTATTCGGCAATGATGTACATTTGATGTCTTTATATTCCTGAATATATCATAGCCCGGATGGATGAAACTAGATTCAGGGTCTTCAAACTCGTTCAATCTTCACTTGGAGTACAAGTTGATCCATGTGAAAGATGTTCTGGAGTCGAACATGGAAAGACATTGCCTGATTACCAGCCAATGATGTAAGCTGTTAACAGGCGCGAGAGGAATCACCAATAATGATGATGACCCTCAAGGTACTACAGTACAATCCACGTGGTGTGAAAATGGGACTTGGCATCAAACACCACACAAAATCTCTTGATCGAAGGCCATTGATGTAAACCTGTCGCCGAAAGTGAGAAACTTGCCATTGAGGCATGCAAGCTTCAAAGTACTGAAAGGGTTGTTCCTAGGTTGACTTCTTGGATAATGAGCTGATGTCGACGAGAAGTGACCCATTGTAGGAGGGCCTTAATGAATCCCATATCTATGACACAGAACAGAGCAAATGATTTTGGAAGTGAAAACAATCTGATGATACAGGGTTCAAGGTGGTGGTCATGAAAGAATGGAGCGTGAATGTATTGCAGTGGATGAGACACAGGTGAATTCTCTGAGCGACTTCACTTTAACATACCGATGACACTGAAATGGATTAGTAGCGTTAACCCCAAATATGGATGGTATGATGGACCAATGGTAATATGACCGGTGAATGGAAAAACCCAACCCGACTCAGACGTGGAGTGAAAGTGTCATGTTCAAGAGTGACTTGCTACCAATAAAGTTTCTTCAAGTTTTCTTCCCAATTTTCCCTAGTCATTGCTCACCAGTATCTCTGTATTTTTATCAAGCTTGAGGAGGATAGCATATGCTTGTTCTATAATTTTCCCTTCGGGCGAACCCGTCGGTATGTTTTAACGAGCCTAACGACAATGAAACTCGTTCTCGTCCATTTGGACATGTTTTTCGCTATTGATTTTAACGAGTTTAATGACAATGATAACTCAGTCCTTTTTCAATTTTAGAGAGTTTGAAAAGGGACAGAAAGGAAACTCCAACAATCCTTTTTCGTCATATAATCCCTTAAGTCCGAAAAAGTATAAAATAATATGAAACAGATGAATTTTCAATAGTTTTAACGAGCCGAACAAGACAAGCGCTCGATATTTTTGTGTAATAATCCCTCAGGTCCAAAAAGATAAAAATTTAGAGGAGGGATAACACCTCCGGTAGCTTTAACGAGCTGGAAAGGCCAATTGCTCAGCAATATTTTCATATTTTATGAGTTAGGCAAAAAGAGCTTAAAGGAGACTCATTTTTTGAGGAACGATTGATAATTTCGGGTGGCAACTGATTCCAGGTAAGGTTTGGAATTTTCCAATCATGGAAGTGTCACAAGGATGGCTAATGGAATCACTCTTCGCAGTTGTTCCTCAAAAGGGTAAACAATCAAATGGAGGCATATGATCAGCTAAAACAGAGTGGAGGTGATGATGAGAACACGACCAAGGCCCAAAAGCTGATGATAATGAATTCACAATGGTTATTTACCGGAGATTGGTTCATTTTTTAATGAGCTTAAACTCTGGGGGAAACATTTTCTCATTGCTTAGGTTTAATTTTTAACGAGATTGAACTTCACATAAAAACTGCTAACGTCAGTTGTATAATAAGGACATCCCATCGATAGATTCCATTTTTTATGGAGCTTGAACCTTTTGAAGCTTTTCCCTGTATGCCTCTCGCATGCAAGCTAGGAACGACCAACTACTGTTCTAGGGGTTAAACTACTAAGGTCAGGTAGGAAAATTTTTCCTTTACTTTGCCGGTGCTATTTGGCCCCTGCGAAGATGAACAGTCGATTCGACCACTCACCCAACTTAAGTAGTTGAAACCTGTAGAACTATAGAGGTCGTTCTTTAATTGCTCGCAAAAGGTTTGCATGCCCCCAGGCATAGCGAAGTAGAGTTTCAAGGTTACCCTTCAATTTTCAGACAAAACATTTGTTGTATCAAGAAAGGCATACCTTCTAATGGAGGTATCTTATTCCGGTCTAATTCCCTCTTCCTATATGGATGGGTATCGGAATAGTCATATATCCTTCGTAGAAACCTACTCTATTCCTAGAGTTTTCCTGCCGGAACAGGCCAGGGTGCGTGCCCCCTGGGTTTCAGTCATGCCCTCCCGAATTACTCGCATTCTTCATGTGGACAGGCTGGAGATTGATGAGACATTCCTTGCATGAAAATACCATTTAGGGATGGCATTTGACTATTAGCTATGTGTGAGCTGAGGAACGAAAGCTAGTCTACAAGCTGGACCACTCGACCTTCATGCAGAAAATACATTACTATAAAGAGTGAGGAGACAATGGCCCCCATGCTATAAATATAGTCGCACCTAAGGAAAATATTATAGTCTAGAGGTCCTTGGACTACCATTCTGTTCACATAAATGGTTTTCCTTCTCAAAGTAATAGGCACATTGAGAAGGATCCCTAACGATCGATTGGTTCCTTTGTCGAAGCCTGTCATATTTCTCATCTCAAGCAGAAGTGATGGCGAACCAAGGTCTTTCCAAGCAGTTGAGGAAAGGATACTCACAGAAGCCCCTTCATCTATGATAATACTAGCCATTGCCATTTTGTAAGCTTGTGCAATGATTCAGAATGGTACACCAGCCGGTAAATGGGATCTGCCTAGTAGATTCCAATCGAAGGAAACGACTAGGTTGCTTGGAGGTGGGACCGAATAGACGGCCAGATACAACTATGACAAACTTCCTTCGTGCAGTAAAGGAACGGGTAGATTGCCCCAAGAATCTTTTAGCTTCATCTACGAAGGGACAACGGTGGATGACGTGATCACCTTCATACAGTTTACAAGGAAATTTACATTTCCTTTTCTGTCCAGATACTTCGCTTTCATTAGCTGACGATGTACTTTCAACATGATCATCAGAGGTTGAGGACACCAAATTTTGTAAACGAGGAGACCAGTCCCTTAAGATCCAAGGGATGCAAGGACAATCTCAATGGTAGTGGTCTCCTTTGCAAATGACACATGGAGATTTAGGCTTGGATGGTGTAGTGTGTGGATTTTCACTAGACGATGCACGGTTGCCCCTTTTTGCTTTTGGCTCCTTCTTCTTCTTTTCCTTCTTCTCCTTCCCCTTCTTCTCCTTCTTAGTTACCTAATTTTCAACTTCACCAGCTTCATCAAGCGAAGAGGAAATAGGAGAGAGAGAAACAGACGAAGTAGAAGGTTGGGGGTTAACTCTAGTATCATCTAGTTGTTGACTTGATTGTTCAGGAATCATGGTGTTTTAAACCACAGAGGTAGAAAAGATACATATTGGCAGGCCAATTGTCAATCCTGGAAGTGACAATGTGACCATATGAGCTGCACCAACATCTCCCCAAGAGGAGAAAGGACTAGGATTTCCTCCAAGGGAAAATCCTTGGTTGGTAGACTCAATTTTCCTCAACCTAAGACCAACGCGGGAATAGTGATATTATTCCAATTAAAATAAATTTTAAACGCTTTGACAGAACTTGTTTTTTCAATTTTTAAGAGTCGAGAAAAAAAAAGAGATGACTCTAGTCGCCTTCGATTTTTAATGAGCCTGAAGTGACAAGTGCTCAGATGGACCTTTTCCTTTAAGGAGTCTGAAGAGGAATGAAAGAGACTACTATGGAAATCTAGACAGAGGGATTACCAAACCAATCATAAAAATACAAAATACTTTTTACGGTATGACAGTCAATCTTCCCAAATGTTGTGTTTGGTGCTTTGTGATCGATAGGGCGGCAGACACGGCTTCCTAAGGATAAAAGATATATCCTATTGTGGTCTCCCAATATATACTCGACGGTACATGGGAGCACAAGTCTGTACTGGCACAGGTCATCTCAAAGAGGAGGAATCACCCAACCAGCTATGAAAGTGATAGTTACCATGCTTTACAATGCTGGAATATGTCTCTAGCCTAGACTTCTAAATGTTATGCATTAGGTTCCAAAGCGTTTTTATGTTCATTGAATTTATTTTCCAGTTGATCTTGCTTAAGAAATTTTCCTTTCAGGCTCACCGCGTGAGGTATATATATAATTCCTAAAATGCAATCTAAGATGATAAACAATCATTTAATCTTCTTTTTGCAATGAAAATCCTAGCTACTAAGGAAAGAGAAATGAGATTCTTTCAACATAGAACATAGAGCACACAGTAGATGCATTGTCCTAAATCAAACCAAGAAGTAGTATAAATGCAAAAGCACATGCATGTATTTGTTTTCAGCCTTCTTAATGTGTGAATGACAAGAAGAATGCTAAGTACAAATCTGATTTATCTTTTCAAAGTGACAGTACTAACAATTTTTCTTCAAAATACGAAAGGAAGATAATGATGATACTTTGTAATTTTGAATTGAAAATTTCTTTCGAAACTTGAAAAACTACTAATTCAAATCAAATACAAGAGTAATAGTATAATAGACCATCAAGAACAATAGGATTCTCTTCTATGACTAAAAATGACACTTGCGACACTTCCAAATCAAGAAACGACAGTTCGATTACGCTACTTCTTTGTAAAAGAGAACTGAAAATAGCACATAATACACAAAAACATTTACAGTTCTTTGCACAATGGAGGTGGAATGATGGAAAGGAAGGGGGTTTCCACAGAGGTGTACTGATCACAGATAGCAAAACTCCTGAATAAAGCTGAAGAGAGTGAACAAAAAACCAAAATCTAGAAGCAGAAGAGGTCTTGTCTCATCAGCGCACCTGTAACATAGGGAAAGTGCGATGCAGCACACCTATTGCACACGGGAGGTGCGATGCATCTAGATTCCCAAGAGGAGAAGGTGCGATGATCAAAGGACGAGACTTCAACTTAGTTCTTGGTCACAGTTTGTAGCTCAGTTCAGGGATTTAGGGTGAGCAAGTGATGTTCAGTAAATATAAATCACAGGGGTTGATCTAATGAGGTTACTAGAGCCACCACCAGGGCAATTAGAATGTTTGCAAATTGATTGTTCAGTTTATAAACAAAACCCAGAGATAGATTGAAGCAACATTGATATACTTTTCACTTGCATAGCAAATGTAGTTCGAAGGCTAGATGGCTTGACTTCAGGCTCCATTTGTAAGTTTGTAAAACAAAAAAATATAGACAAGCAAATAATCTATTCGCTCCTCAGTGGAGTTTCCATTTTGTTATTGGGAAATCTAGTGTCCACTCAGAGCTGCTAGTCTCACTAAGACTGGTAGCTATCTTAGAAACAAACAAACTAAAAGTACTTTCGCTTTCCTTTATGAGAAGTAGATAAGAGGGGAACAAAGGACACTAACCTCAGTGTTGTGCTTGGTTCCTTGCTTGGTTCCTCTCCCTCCTGATAGATCTTTGCTGCTCATCATTCATCTACGTGGCTTCAAAGAGCACCTGTGGAATCAAAGAAACATAATACTATCGAAGAACAGAGATCTACAATCATAAACAATATAGGACCAGATATATTTTGACCACACAAATGCATATATCATCAAACATACAAGAATGTGGAGGAAAACTTGAATAGCTTTATTAATATCAAGAATAGCAAAGAGGATTACAACCAATTGTTTTGACCCAGCATCATCCTCCCAGCATGAGAGCCCTTCCTCACCTCATGAATAGCTTAGATCACCCAACACTATGATATTGCACCAGGAAACCAACAACACTTCCTTACAAGATACAAGAGTCCAGCCTACGGATCTCTATGATGAGGGATCCATATATAGATGATTCCAGGGGGGTGAGTCAGCTTCTGGTATTTTGATTAGTGTCCTCTCTCTGATAGTTCTTTATTCCACTTGGAGGATGATGATCTCTTACTCATCCCTAGGTGAATTCAGAGAGGCAAGTGTCACAGGAGAAGTTTCTGGAAGATTCCATGATCATCCACCTTGCAAACTGTCTTTTCCATTTGTCTACTCTCGCCCATCGCACCCTACAGAAGGGATTTTCAGTATGCATCACACTTTTTACACTCAGCAGGTGAGATGCATCACACCCTCTGCACTGGGCAGTCTGTATGGTCCAATTTTGACCAGCTCTGAGTAGTTTTTTTGGGAGAACTTTTGGGAGATGATGTAATCAGCTGACTGTGTTCCTTTAGGGCATGAAGCAACACTTTTAGGGACTTAGAAGCCCTTGGTTTATGGACATGTATGATTGGGGTTGATTAGTTCCTAGGTCCAGCATTTTACTTTTTCAAGGCCTGCATGACACGGATATATGAGGCCTATGAGCCACCGATGTTATTTTAACACACATATTATTTTTTGGGGTTTTGATGTATCAAACATTATGACCATATAATATATATATATATATATATATAATATATATATATATATATATATATATATATATAGATGTTGTATTTTATTGCTTACTATGGTACAAATGATTTGTTCTAGCTTTTCACATGTTTCGTAAATGTCTATCCAACACATATTTAGCTAATGCATCTGTCAATGTTTTCATGCATCTAGGAATATGATGATGTGAATTGTAATCAAAATGCCTTTCTAGTAGATGAATATGGAGATACATTCTCAATATCTGAGGGGATTTGATGGAATATTTCCTGTTGAGATGAAGGACAACAAGCTATGAATCTAGGTTGAAAACCAACTCTCGAATGTCAATAGAAATGGCTTCTGACAATAGTTAGATGACTGCAATGTATTCAGAAATGTTATTAGTTGTGAAACCTAAACAAATACCTTAAAGGTCAATCAACTCACCATGAGGGTCATAAATGGCCCATGCTATGGAGGATATATTCTGGAGACTACGGCAAGTGCCATCAGTGAAACCAATGTGAGGAGTCACAAACATCTACAAAGTAGGAAAAACTTAGTAAATAGGAAAGTTGTTTGAAAAATAACACACCAAACCACAGTCCAAAAAAATGAATGACACACTAATGTATACAAGTAACCTAGGCAAGATGACCTAAGCGTAGTACTTTTTGAGAGAGTCCATGCTGGGACTCGGGTGATCAATTAACACAAATGAACGTCGGAGTGGTAACATTGTCATGATGAGTAAGCATCGACTCAACCAAATAATAGATTAGAACTCATATAAGGCTTTTCCCCCATGCCCCCTGGGCAAGGGAGCGTTACAAGTTAGATGACAACCCCATTGCAATAATGGGAAATCAGTGAAAACTCGGGGAGGGAGAAAAAACCTAAATCCATGAAGGGATAAAGATTCCCTCAAATGAAAGATCTTGATGATGTTAGGAGAAACTGACATGTCAATAGGCAGCTGAAAAGAGAATTTCTCAAGACACATAGATGTGACTGTTGAGCGAGGCAGGAATGAGGAACGGTGATGAGTATCATTCCAAGTGTTAGGTTGTGTTATATTCTATCCATGACTAGTCGACGTAGTTAACCGAGGGGTTAGAGGGCGGGCAGAGCCCCCATTCGTTGCATCGGTTGTGTAGCAGGAGGGGGATCACAGGGGGTTTGAGGTGTACCTGTAACCCCACTTTATGGGTTCCGGGATAGTGCCCCTGAAAATTTTGGTTTTGGACCCTATGTTAGGATGGGCGCACCCACCTATGGTTTTGTGCATGATTTTCGCACATGTTTTTGGATGCGATGGTTTTCAGTCCATGGTATTCGGTGCTTTGGCATGTATAAATATGTATTATAACATTGAAGGAACATAATGAAAATCAAGTTGGTAGTCCCGGTTTTGGGATATAGGGGAAAATCTCTATGTATATGTGTTTTCTGTGTTATGCTCTCACATTGTTTATTTTATGTGTTTTAGAATTCGTATGTAGATAATTTTTGTACGGGGTTAAAACCTAGACCATGGTGGTTCCTCGAGAGACATTAGTTCCATGATACTATCATCAGCAAGAAAGGTATTGGCTAAGGGATCAGGAGATGTCAAAGCACCGAGACACATGGATTGAGAATATGTATCGAGAGAAGTCCTTGAAATAGGAAAATCAGAGGATACAAAACTGAAGGCCGAAACAATCTCCACATAATTGATTTCAGCAGTACTAAGTGGCATAACCTCGCCCCAGATATTAACAAGATCTAGTGAATACCCAAGGATCAGATTTGACCGAGATCATGTTGATAGAGGCAGCATGAGGAGGTGGGCACAGAAAATTCCCATCAAGGCATAATCTTTAAAAAGACCTGCCCCCACACTCTCATAAGGAGCACCAATGTGCTTGACATATAGAACATTGCCATTCGAGGAGGAAGAGGCAAAGAAGGATAACCGGTCAAAAGTGACGATTTTCCCTTGATGGGGAAAAAATCAAGCGGAATAGGGAAGAGGCTACAACATGTATGGCATGGGTCCTGCTCCATCAAAGTAGAAGATTATAATTGAGATTAGCGTCAACAATCTCTACCTTGACTTGTATTGTCTTGCTCTCCAAAGTAATGGCAAGGTTAGGTAAGACACTGTAGTGTCGCAAATTGTGCCCGGTGAAAGCTTCCAAAGTGTTTGGGGATCGGTTCAAAGTAGGAGAACCAATTTCCTTTGAGTAGGTGATTAACATGATGCAGGTAGAAGCACCTTCATCGATGACAGTCCTCTGAATGGTTTTCTCATTGATGATTACCTGAATGAGAAAGGAAATCTGATGAGGCAAGCATGGAATGTGATTCTCTAGATCAAAACATATCAAATTGGAATCGGTAGGATCAATACCCCCAATAACTGACATAAAAGATTTCCACTGAGACAGATAGCTTTAGATCACCTCAAGTCTCGACATAGTTGATGGTGCTTGAGCCAAATCCTCTACAATAGTATAGTGTTGAGCGGCTCGAGCATTGGGACTGTACGAGGATTTCCTTAGCACACTTTGAGATGGTGGCTGAATAGTGAAATCCGGGTTAGGGCGCTCAATATGAAGAGGGCTAGAACTCAGGGCAGAAGTAGAAGGGGTGGCCTCTTTCTCTTTCCCAGATGTTGGAGTAGGAGTTTGGTCATCTTTTGATCTAATAGCCACATTAATATGCATATTTATCATGAACACTTGAGATCCTAAGGAAAGAGATGATTGAGGTTGGTCTACCATTTGAGTTTGTTGAGATAGAAATGTCTCTTTCGGGACAGCTGGGGTCCCTTTGAGAAAACGACAAACTTCGGACCATCAGGGACAATCCTTGGTATAGCGATCCTCCTCACAAATGAGGCACAGATACTTGGGCTTCTGTTATGAAGAATCACCAGCCTTATGTCTTAGGAGGACCCTGTTTTGGGGACATCATCTTTACCCTTGCCTTTGCCTTTCTTCTTACCTTTCGAGGATTTGTCCGCTATGGTAGACTGGACACCGTGGACCTCTCAGGTTTTACCAAGCTAGCTGGATTCTGGGAGGAACTATTGGAAGCAATGTTTGAGACTGGCTACTGTTTGGAAAAAGAGTTAGCAAGGGTCTGGGACACTTAAACAATTACTCCATCAACAGGCGGTGTATCTTGTGACTTCAAGGTCATGGGATTAGATGATGGTCGTGGATCATCGGGTAAAATCTCATACAAAGTGCCATACCTAGAATAAAAAAGATCTAAGTATTGGGCATGAGCAATGGCTTTCTCTTCGGTAACACATCCACCCATAGCTATATCCCGAGTAGTTGGGGTGACGAATGACTTGGTAAACAATTTGGTAAGCAACTGATCAGTGATCTCGAATTTGATCAGGCGACGACTACGTGTCCATTCATGGATGTGATCAGAGATGTGCATCACGGTATCTTGCTTAAGAAATGTGAGCAAACAGGTGCCAGTTTCATAGTTAACTGCCAACTAGAAATTCCTGAGGAAATCGATGGCTAAAGAGTTTAAGTCATGGTAAGTACTTCTAGGAAGCTCAGTGTACCACTTGGCTGTAATGCTTGTGAGGGTTTGTTGGAAAAGACGGAGATGAATAGAATCATCAATGTAATAATTCGAAGAGCACCAGAGGTGATATGTCATCACATGGGCTTGAGGATCTTCTTTTTCTTTCCCATCAAACTTAGGACAATCGCTCGAGATCTTGGATGGAATTGGAAGCCAGTATGGCGAATGAAGGATTGGATCATTCGCGAGTTGAGACACATCTGGAAACTATAGTGTTGCCAAGAACGACAATTGAGTATTAAGAGGCATTGGAGGTCGATAAGTGGGTCCAATCGGAGGATCCCATCCCTATTGGTAAGGATTTTGGCACCATAGTGGGGGTTTTTGGCCATATGGCATTTGATTTTGCCCCCATTGTAGGTTACCTTGGCCATAGGGAGGATTTTGACCTTGAACACCTTGGAACTATGCAGTCAAAGGTTTTTGGTAACCCACATACAGGTTAAGAGTTTGTTGAGCCTCTTAACCTTGGACATATGGATATTTTACATGTTGTCCCTGAACTTATGGGTTTTGAGCTTGTTTCCCCTGAACAAGAGGATTTTGGACCTATTGTACTTGGACATAAGGATTGTACACTTGTTTCCCTCAAACATAGGGATTCTGGACCTATTAATCTTGGGCAAAAGGATTATGTACCTATTGACATGGGATATTAGGATTTTGGGCCTGTTGCTGTAGGACTTGACCCTGGCCTTATCCTTGTAAGGGTTGACCCTGTTGATATGTATATAAGGGTTGTTGCTACTTGGGTTGGCTCTATTGCTGCAAGGGATGACCTTACGGCTAAAAATGTTGTCCCTGAAGCTTTAGAGGTTGGCCTTACAAAGACATAGGCTGGGAGGTTTGTGGAGCACACTACATCTACTGATGCATGGTTTGCTGCAACAGTTGTGAGGGTTGCCCCTATGGTTGTTGCAGTTGTTCTTGATGCGGTATCATCTGCCATTCCCGTTGCATGGACGACCCTTGCTGCAACAAAGGTTTCCCTTGTTACTGCAGAGGTTGTCCTTACTATTGTGAGGGTACTTGAACAGTTCCCAGAAAATTTCCAAATTGAATATAGCCATAGCCACCCAAGAAAGTGGATGCGCGAGGCTAAATGTACTTCCCAGACTGAAGGACATAAGACAGATTAACCATCCCTTGAGAACCATATGGAATGTAAGGAGTTTGGTAGTGAACTTGAGCCTCATAAGGCTATTGATACTGGAAATTGCTTGACCCAGTTGGACCATTGGGATTTTGAACCTCTTGGTACTAGACATTGCCTGATCCAACAGGGTTTTGGATAATGCCAAAATAAAGCTGGTTCATGCCAACCATGTGAGCCTATGAGATACTCACATTGGTGGTTCCTGACATAATAGAAACACTCAGATTCTGCACCCAGGCGGTGGCACAAGTTGGCCACTTACTAGAGGGATCGAAGAACTGGCAGCAACATTCTTCGATACCATTGGTTGGACCGGATAGGTGACTGTGACAGACGATACAAGAGGGTTTGGAATGGTGAGTTGCATCAGGACTAAGGTAACGACCTGTTGGGAGGTCGGGTTTGTAATGGATGGACCTATAGTAGGCATGGTGCTAGACACCCAAATAGGGTTACTGTAAAGTGATGAGGAACTAGTTGTACATGAGACTAGTTGTGCCAAAGTCACATAATTAGGCGACAATTCCCGATACACATTGATGGGAATTCTCCCTGTATAGGGGAAACCTTCAGGAGGACATTGGTGTTCTTCCTATTCGACAACGTGTGGAGTAGAAACTTATGACTCATCTGGAGAGGTAACTGGAGCATTTCCTTCGGGTTCCATAGCTGGGAATAGATGATGACGAACGACCAAAAATGTATGGGTAAATAATTCCAAAGGAACACCCAACTGATTGTACACACTATATGGATGTTGCAGTGATATCACAACAGGGTCGAACAAAGGATTCAAAGGATATATAACCAGTCCAAGTTGACCGTCAGTAGCCAACGAACTCTCAAGAGTTTGGACGATATTGTCTAGATATTTTCGGCCAACACCAACAGGTGACCTAGTATCTAAAGTAGGAGGAGGATGAGATGAAAAATGTTGAATGATCAGAAAGATTCCAAGTTCAAAGCCTTGTTCCTTGGATGACTCTAGTAATTCAGGAAAAGGCTCCTCATACAATCTTTCAGATGGAGGAGAGGAAGAGGAACTAGGTGAACCAAATGGTTCAACCACGATGACCTTGTCTTAGTTAACAAGAAAATAGAGATAAACTTAAGGCTTTAAAATTTTCTTTAGGGAAAAATCACGATTTGGTCTAGAAAATACTAATAGGATGTTATAAGATCGTGGGCAATCAATTTTTTAAGACTCATAAATAAACTGGTGCTCTTTCACATTTTAAGAGTCAAGAAAGAAGCAAAGATGACTGTATCACTTTCACTTGGAAACAAGCTCGAAAGGAAAAGTGCTCAGATGATATTTTAGGTTTAATTAGTCGAAAAGATCAAATGACTACTCTAGATTATCTAGGTAAAAAGGATTACCAAGCAACTGTGAATTGTAGAATACCTCCCGGGGAACCAAGAAAGTACAGGCAGACAATCTCCCCGAATTTTGTGTTCGGTGTATCACATTTGCAAGGAAACCGACTCAACTTCCTATTGATAAAGGATTGAAGCCTAGAGGGGTCTCCCATTATATACTCAATGGTACAAGGAGCAAAAATCCGTACTAGTGCGTCTAGTGACGAAGCTAACGACAACGGATAGGTTTAAAGATGTCAGAACATGTCGCTAGCCTAGACCTTCTAGATGTGATCGTTAGGTTTCAAATGTGCCTTAGGTTAATTGAGTTCATTTTAAAGTTTATCTTGAGTTATGTCTCAATTTTCAGGCCTTAGCGATGTGACTCGAAAAACCCTAAATGCAGCTAATTGAGACAAGACCCTTTCAATTTGATGAATTATGTACAATAGGGAGGGTAGAAAACACAATCAAATGCAAATAACCAAGAAACCGGAAGAAAAATTATTTTTCACTACACTTTTCAAGAAAATAAACTAATGAAAAATACACTACAATTCCTATTTTCCTAACAAGTACACCCTAACATTCCTTTCAAAATAAAAGAGAAATATTTTCAAATTCCAATGTAATCCTAGCCTTCAAGGATGCTAACTATCATAACATATTGATGCAGCAAACTAGGATTTTGTACTTTTCATGAAATGAAAAAATGAATTTCTCATAAAACACTTCAATGAAAAAGTTTCCGAGACAATCAATTCCCAAGCAAAGGAAAAACATGAAGAGAGAACCCCTTTCAAACTAATGAAAGAATGAGTTTGCTAAAAACAAGACAAGCAATGTAATGTATGCATAAAAAGAGACATTTAGACATGCAAACAAAAACTTTTTAAACTTGTGTAATGGAGGTCAAAGCCATATAAGGACCATAAACAAAATGCAAGGAGTAAATACACTAGAAACTTGACTCACTGAGTTCACACTCATCTGAATGGATGACATTCTAGATGCCCTAGTGCCCCTTACCATCCATTGACCCAAAAAATCAAGTGAAAAGAAGGAAAATCAACAAGCAAATAAACCAAATTAAAAGCATCTTTCTAGTTAGGGAGGAGATGGTCTAAAAAGCTTACAGGGTTGAAATCATGAGACAAAAACACACTGGCCAAGATTTGGGGCAAACCCTAATCTTCACTTACAGGGATCGACACAACTGCCTAACTGACAAGCGCTAGAAGGGGTTCGACGCGACTGTTTCTCAGCATATCGCATTGATCGACACGACTGTCAGCGAATTAAGTGCACTGAGCGAGGATGCAAAGAAAAAAAAATCAAAAGTTGGGACCAAACTTGCTACTATGAATTTCAAACCCATAATAGCAAGCAATGCAAAGAAGACAAAACTAAAGGGAAATGGTGAAACTAGAAAAGTTCCCACAAAACCATGAAATCCCAAGCAAACAAACAAAAGGATTGGATCCCCAGCAGAGTCACCAATTTGTGGTGAATTAAAACTCTATGTGCAGACAGAAACAATTCCTCTAGCCTGATAGCAGGTCTAGCCACAAACTAGACATTCTATGCAAGATTTCCTTAGGTTAGAACCAATTAAGAGGGCCTAACTCTTAGTGCACTTATCTCGTTTGGTGATGACCTTGCTCACTTGATCCATTTATCTCCCGTTTCCTTCTTCAAGCACCTGAAACAAGTAAACAATAGCAAACAACAATCGTGATAATAGACAAATTGTAATTCAACCTACTTAACAAGTCAAGAAGAATTAAGCCATAAACATGTGAGATGACATATTATGTAGGAAATCAATCTATAGTTGCATATATATCAAATCAAGAAGAGATTACAACCATTGTCTTGACATTTTTGTTCTCCTCCGAAAAATCGGGTTCCCACACCACTTCCTTTAGCATTCCATGATGGCCTTAATAATGGTAGTTTTAAGGCTCTTCAACACCAACATTAACACTTCAACCCTAGCTTCTACTTGGGTTAAAGGGAGGTTTATATAGCATGAATTGATGGGAGATGGTTCCTGTTCTCATGGGAGAAGGTCTTATCTCTTGAGGTATTTCCATCCTTATAGGGCAAAGGAGCCCAACTAACATCCTCGACTCCATCCGACTCAACCGTTTACCAAACTTTCGTTACGAAGCTTCTAGAGCTAGAAGTTTCGGCTCTTTATTTAAAAAATTCTCCAAAAGAGGATCAATGAAACTGAAACAAAGTTCAGTCTCTCCGGTCGGCACTAGCGATAGTGTTAATCCTTGCTTATCGGTGCGAGGAGGACAAGGGTCATTAGCACCAGTCTTGTAAACTGGGAAAAATAGAAGATTTTGGGGAAATGGTGCAAAAGGGAATTATTCTAGTCATGAAGAGGGATACAGTGGGAGTTTCTTCATGAAGGGAAAGCATGTAGGTTTCACTGTAGAAGTCCTCTAGGATCAAGGAATGGGGGGTACATGGACAGTGACAAAATGTTGTGTAACAAGTAACAATCCACCTCCGCGTTGTCTGCCCAAGGCATCAATGGTGCCCATTTCCTTATCTTTGGATCTCCATGGGGTATTAGATCCACTTGAATGACCATTCATAATAGCATCACTCACTAATACAGGAAACTACAAAAAAGGCTTCCATAGTGAAATACACACAACTCTTCCTGCACTAGCCTTATTAATTGAGTGGTCATCCCATGATACACCACTCTGGCCCAATTAAAAATGGTCTTTGGTTGCATTTGTACCAGTATCCTGATCATAAACCATGTAGTCGAATGAGGGGATAAGGTCCCAAAGATGCAGATGATCATAGTTGCTACTTCTCATGTCACCAAGTCTAGAATACTCTCGATCTTGATGCCTCTTGCATCATACAAATCCAATCCACAACAATGATTAACGCAATTGGCCAATTGGATCTCGCTGCAGGGTCTCTACTCGTAGTACCTCCGCCTAAATGTTGAGGGACTAACTACCCTAGGGTTTTGGGTCAAAACCCTAGCAGAGTGAGGGTTATCTATAGTAAAAACCAAGCATTCCACATAGCCATGATACTTAAATAAGAAAACTACGTGAAGATAGGTGCACCTAGGGGTCCTTCATTCGTGTAGATCTAGCTAGGGTCCAAACCCTCTTAGAGTTCCTCTTGATCCTTTAACTTGCAAAACAACCAATTCAAAGAAGCATAGCCATATATAGACAAAGTATCATATAGAAATCAACTTCATAACTTATTGAAAAATGGTTAATTATACATTGAAACAATTATTCATATGTAAACCATAGCAATAACATCATATGCATGAAGAACATTGATTTCAAGAACAAAAGAAAATGTTTCTTTATTGCAAATAACTAAAACAATGAAAGGAATGATATCACCTGAATCTTCCTCTTGTTGGCTCCAAGCGGAACCACCCTCTAGGTCTCTCCAATCCCAAGTATCCAAAAGGCTCCTTCCATGACTCACACAAAGATATCTCAACTAGTGAAATGACATCATAACTCAAGGAAACAACAGTTTCCTATAGTGGGGGAAGTGTTGGAAGCACAGGGATCTTCAAACTTGATTAGGGATAATCTTTTCAGAGTAATTCTCTCTCTTCTCTCCTCCTTAAGGCCTTCCCAATGAAGCCTTTTTATACTTCTTCCAAAGTAGTTTTCTAGTTGGGAATTTGTTGGGAACAGTTGGGCCACAGGCACTAATAGGTAATCAACAGGTAAAACCTGTGATCTCCACCCACAGTTAAGGAGATTTAATTTTTTTTTAAGTGTTTTAAGACATACACATGGGTTGGGTATACACTTACCCACGTACACACGCGTTTAGCTCAGGGCAATGTCGCGTATAGGGAGTACAACACAATTTTTTAAGTATTTGGAGCAAGTCTGGAAGGTGGGGTTGCCCTAGGCCATAAATGCAGCATCACAAATATCAAGGGTGAGATTTGGAGCTATAACAACTACCCCCTAATATATGAGGTGAGAACAAGTACATGATCGCCGAAATGTATTAAGTACATGGAAAGGAAATCTGTCAAAAACTGAGAAAGAATTCACCAGATTTCACCCTGCCAAGCCACAAAAGGAGATTAGAAAGAAACACTATATGAGGTGGGCATACCCATGCTCAAAGAAAATAAAGCATGTCCGCATATCAAGTACAAGCGGAACCACTAAGTATACAAGTATAGAAGACTGAAAATACATAATGAATCATATGATAATGATCGAACAAGTACATGTTTGAATATCACATATAACAATGTCAATGATGCTGAAGGATGAAGCTAATCACTGATATCAAAGACTGATCCCAATAGTACCAAATGAACATGATGGAATAAGATGGTACTCCACTACAAACTCGAGTGCCAGCATATAAAATGTTGCCATGAATGATTGCAACATATAAGGTGGAATGGTATCAACTACCAGCAACAGGAGAAATTGTCAAGTGAACCAATGAATGCTAATGCAACCTAAGGTCCTCACCGACCATCGTGGTACATTTCTACACAATGGGAACGAATGAGCTGAAGTCAACCATGTGAGAAATCATTTGATTATCGGTCATTGATGTATACTATTAACAAACGCGAGACTACTCAATGATGATGATAATGAGAGTCAAGGTACCACAGTGTAATCTAACAAGTGCGAATAAATGACCTGAAGTCAAACACCTGGAAGAATCTATACATCAGGAGAGAGTGATGGTTTCCCACTCTTGATAGTGAAGGATCTGCCACTAATGACTGCAAACCCCAAGGTACTACAAAATGGACTCTAGACCTTTTCCCCAGAGCAATGAGTCGTAGTCAATGGGGAAACATCTGCTAGAAGGAAGTCATTAAGGCATCCTTCATCAATCTAGCGCAAGTGTAACCTGCAGGCCAATCACGTGGAAGGAAACGGGTGAAAATATGTAGAAACCCTCTAAACCAACCAATAATGAAAGCTGACACAGAGGAAAGGTATCCACCAATAGGGTCAAATGGAAACCAAGGTACTGCACGAATCCCAATGTGTGATAATGTAAGTTAATGTCAAACACAAGGGAAAAGACTTAGTCAAAGACCCATGATAGTGATCGATGTTGAGCACAAGGTGACCTATCAATAATGAAAGTAGGGTTAGGGTGCGTCTCTAGGCATGTCCTCAGAGCAATATGTCATCATCGATAAGGACAAGACCTACCAGCAAGAAATCAATGGAGACCTTCTCAAACCAGCATGAGTAAAGGACCAATATAACTGATGTGATGCTAGACAAGACACTGACAACTAGGGATGGATGACTGAATGATGAGTCAAGAGACGCCACAGAGAGGCTAACTCGGGCTTACTTCCCTTAAACAAAAGCACGATTCAAATGATGACTTTGTGGCAGCATATGATAACTTTGTATAAGTTCGCCATGCAAGAGGCATGAACAAACTCTCCATATGATTGGAAGAGATAACCAACCAGAGGAGGATTGACTCATTAACAAGGTTGAGACATACCTAAGCCAAACTAAATCCCACCCAAATAGAGGAGACTTTGTTTGAATGCCTTGTTCAAGGGCAACACAACTCTAGCTGCCAACAATAAATGAAAATATTGTGCCGTTCCCACACTTTTTATGGAATATATATATTTTTTTCTTTTTCATTAAGCTTGAAAAAGAATAAAAGAATGTTATAGTATAGTGGAAAGAATGAGTGTCAGTGAAGCAGATGGTCTAGTTCCTGGGATTGGAACAATCCTATGCTCAATGCAGGGAGGTGAAAACTGGTCAAAGACACTCAAAGGTATGTTCCTTCCACGGGTCATAGTGTGTCAAGTAGCAGAAGTTAAGGGATTGCAAGTTTTATTTTTGCATAAGACATGGTCAAAAAGTGGCTTAAACACCAGTCCAAGTGAAGCTGTCTCAAGGCTAAAAGGTGGAAATAGTCAAAATGCAATGCAGTAGTACAACTCAACACAAAGGAACCTCTAGGGTATAAGGCCATAACAAAGTGAAGAAGCAAAGAGGAATGAGTCTTCAGCACATAAGTCATGGCAAGACTATAGAGGACTCCTGAGCCTACTCAATAAAGCAGCATGGGAAACCAATTTAAGTGAGGTGATAAGTATGATGCCCATGAAAAAGATGGCTCTACCATCATGCCATGATTTAAAATGTTAACGAGTGAAGTTGGTTTACTAACGATGACACGATGGGATCAACCCTATGGCAAGTATATCAGTAAACAGAGGCTAGTTATGCAAAATGCAATGGGAGAATGGCTTCCCTAACCTATATGCCAGTATGTAAACGATATCTGCCATGACGGGAGAGATGTCATGGAACCGACTTGAAATATTTGAAGAAGCATCCAAAAAGTCCTGAAAAAACAACCTATCCCCGACAATTCAAGCTCCCAATTTAAAAGATACATGAGAGGGAAAAAATAAAACTTTGAACAAATTTTGACATTTTCAAAGTCTAGAAAATAACTTTTTGACTCACCATTGTTACCATTTGAGTTGAGAGCACAAGGAGTGGAGAAAAAGAAGCAAGCTTGCCTTTTGTTGAATTCGACCATTCAAATCTTCTCAAAACCACCAGGTAACCCCCAAATTTAGCTTGCATCAATTTGTGATTGTTTTTAAGAATTTTAATTAAGGTTTCACCATTGAACTTATGTCAAAAAAAAATTTCCCGGTGTATACGTGGGTTGGCTATATGTATCCTACGTATACATAGGCCCTAGACATGACTGAGTATAAAATAGACCGACGTATATGCCGTTTTAATTTCAAAACAAAAAACTAACAGTTCAAAATTGTTTTTTTCTTAGGATGACAATCACCTTGAGGGAAAGGGAGCATGCCATTGTTGATGATGAGGTTATGAATGATCAACAAGCCTTGGATGCCTTAAGAGGATGAGGTTTGCTAAAAATTTTCAAAATTCCAAATATGATGGCAAATACCCGCTTGCTTGAGATGCTCAATCACTACTAGAGTATCGAGGACGATTCATTCATGATTGATTAGATGCCACTAAGTATAGAGATTGAGGATATCTACTTTATCACAGGCCTTTCCTGGAGGGGAGAGGTAGTACATTCTATAGGACATTCACAAGGTAGCCTTTCTATAGAGGACTATGTGCATATATACTACCTGAGTCATCCAGGAAAAACTGGAAACCAGATTCCAATCAAGCACATAGAGTTTGTCATTGAGGATCATCCTGTTCACTATAGCTAGAGTGAATGGATTAGCCTCCTTACACCAGGCTTGACGACTTGCTATGAGCTTGGTTGTAGACTGTCTCACCACAATATTTGATTGGTGTACACCTCTTCTCACCAGCTTGAAGAGCCAACTATCATTTATCAAAAAGGGGCAGACCAAACACTTTGGGTATGGGACTATTTTGTGCTCCTTTTTTTTCAAGAAGTTCCCAGTGCTACGCCCTAGAGTACCAATTCTTATCAGTAGCCTGCGAGATCCATGAATGGGCTGGTGGACTGATCTGATGAAATGTCTAGGAGGTGGGGACATACTGCGGATAGCTTTTGACAATGATTTCTTCTCCTGGTGGGAGTAGCAAATCATCGCATTGGATGATTACCCCTACACCGACTTGGACTTCCGAGGAGATCCTGATCTGGCATTATCACCAGGCACAACATGGGGAGATATTGGTAACACATATTTTTGATTTTATGATTTTTATGATTTTTCAAATATGAAAATGAATTTGAAAAATATTTTTAATGGGATTTAGATGACTAATGTAATGATCATAATCCATATATTGGGCTAGTATGACTAGATGGTTTCCCACGGCATGGACATCGCAGCCGACGTGCCGAAGAGGTGGCTACTGACATAGAGTGGGTCCTATACACACTTCAGCGGAACTTTGTGAGATTAACTCAACGAGTACCGATGGTAGTGGTAGAGGATCTCCCTATAGACATGCAGTGTCGCGTGGTTGGAATGCCACGGTACTGGGTTCAGACTCTTAGGCATGTGGCTAATGCTGTAGCCACATACTTGGCTACTCATCTTGAGCTGGGTCATAGATAGTCTGGACATGATTATGGGCATTTGAGTCCCAATTTTGGTATATTATTTTGGACACACTTATGTACATTCAAGATGTTTTAGGATATATATATATATATATATATATATATATATAGAGTTTTGACTTTTTGATGCTTGATTTTATCGTGATGAGTGAATGATGTGCCAATCTAAAACTTGATTAGCAATAGAATCTGCTAACAAATTATGAGATCTTGGAATATGCAAATAAGTAATGTAAGTAAATGATCTTTGCAACAACCTCACTTTTAAATATTGGTGATATAAACATGGATCCCTAACCCGATAAATGTTATTCAATTGAGACACTATCAGCTGTGAATCAAGATACACTACTAATGAATAAATTCCATAAGAAATAGCTTTGAAGAGTATATTAATAATGGCAGTATATTCAGCCATATTATTTGATGAAAGACCAATGCATACTCCCCTTGACACCATCAATTGACCAGTTGGATAGTAGATCACCCAAGATGTGGAAGCAAGGTTCCAAGTGTGCCGACTAGCACCATCAGTGAATCCAAAATACACCAAGTCATCCATCAACACCTGCCAAAGCAAATAAAAAACTGTCTATATCATGAAAACTCTCGATAAGATATGTACAAAAATACAAAATATACCAAGAAGCCATCCCAACCGAAACCTAGGCAAAGTACTTCTTGAGGTAGAGCCCATTAGGGGGCTCTTCCAACTTGCTCATAAAGATGTTTATAGGTATAGTCATTGAGCCAATCAATATATTACCTTCAGTAGAAAACTGTATTGGAGCCAAAGGAACAGTACAAACATCGCTAGTAGGTAGATTGGAGGACCTAGACTCGACTTCATGCAAAAGAGGACGAAAAATGAACAATGATCTAAATCTTCCAATGGTCTATCTACAGCCGTAATTGCTTCAAATATCGCTTCTTCATATGGAAAACCAATATCCAAGCAACCCAAAGCAGAAGTGGAATCAAGGGTCCAAGTATGAGTCACATCACCATCTAACTCTTTTTCTGAAAAAGGAGTGAGATGGTCGTCTGTAGAGTTATTGATAAATTCATATCTAAGCTCTACTGCAAATATAGGAGATTCTATTCCACCCACCTTCCCTTCATCTGATGTGGTCACAAATGAAGGTAAGGTCTCAGGATCCAAAAAATAGTGAGCTCGAACAAACTCTTTTAGTACATGCTCCTTGGAGGTTGAAATTGTATCTATTGTAGTTGTAGGAGGGGGAAGATCAAATACACCCATCAAGGAAGAGTACGTCCTGACTCCTATATTCTAGATAGGTTGACGAGGATTATCTACCAAGGGAATGGTAGAATCCAAAGATGTCTGAGGGTCACTTGGAGAATAATCCAATTGATCAGTTTTAACGATTCTCCCCTCATGAGGAAAATAAAGGACGCAAAACAGAGTCAAAACTAGGGATTCCATTTCATAAATTCAATTCCGCCTTAAAAGGAGATTGTAATCAAGGTTGGCATCAACAGTTTCTACTTTGACATTAATGACGTTTCCTCCAACACATATAGGAAATGCTGGGATAATCCCGTGTGGCCTATGAGAATGACCATCAAATGCTGTCAAGATGGTGGGTGAAGGAACAACCGAAGGCGATCCAATTACCTTCCAACATGACATAGACATGACACATGTGGAAGCTCCCTTATCTATAACCATTCAAAAAATATTGGTTTTCTGATAAGTAGACTTTATCTGGAAAGCCATATAATGAGGCAGTCTCTTCTTGACATTATGCATATTAAAAGTGAGAGCTAAAGAATTATTTAGATCCACTACCCCCATTACCGAAAGCAAGGCACTCCTTTGACCAGGACATGATTAGAGTACCTCTCAAGCAGACATCATGCATGGACTCTGACCAGATCTTCTACAATGGAGTAGTTCCAGGTTGCCCTAGTATTAGGGTTGACAGTTGCGCGTTTTGTGGAACCTTTCGGTATCCGAGCTGTAGACTCAATAGAGGGTCGCACAATATGAAGTGGATCCATATCTCTAAGAATAGATTTATATTTGGATGTTTCAGCTTCACCATAATCACGTGATCGTGTGGCCACATTAATGTGAGAACCCATCATGAAAACATTTGAGAAATGGTCCCCCTCCTGGTTGCCCGCTGTAGAGGAACCAGGATATGAATTCGTGCCAACAAGCAGCTACTACCCTTGGGGAAAAGGGTTGGTTAAAACAACTTGAGAGCTAGAAGTCCCATGCTGCACTAACAAGCACTAAGAATCTTGAATTTTAGGACAAAGATAACCCAAATGGTCTCCATTGCATAACTTGCATGGAAACTTAACTTTCTTTTTAGACTCATTTCCACCCTCACCAACACCATTTCCGGGCTTATTCGCATCACCCTTCCCACCTCGATTCCTCTTTTTACCTCGTCCCTTTTTCTTCCCATCAAAATTTTGATTTCCTTTGGGGTTAGAACCCTGAACGATGTTTATGGAAGAAGGTTGAGAAGGTGGAGTAGTAGATCGTGTAGCCTGATTGGAAGAAGCAGTTTGTATGGACAACTGCTGTAATTGGCTGAGAAGGTTCACCGCATTGGTGTCTGTCGATCCAACGATACCATCTGCATGAGTACCTGGCTTCAATTTGGCTATATCAACCTTAGTCCTAGGAGCATCAAGCAAGATTTTCAGAAGAATCCTAGACTCAGTGTAAATCAATTATAACTACTGGGCTCGAAAACTAGCTTGCTCTTCAAAATAGACTTTCGACAGAGAGACATCTTTGGAGATCTTAGGTTGTAATGATTTCAAAAAACATTCAAGATGGTATTCAGGAGGAATTTCGGCTTTAATGATCCTCTTTCTTCATCTCCATTCCTAAATATGATCAGAGATGTGAGTTGTTGTATCGTGATAGAAATTGGCCAGAAGTTTCGTTCCAGCATCATAATGGATGGGAAACTGGAAATGGTTTAGAAAAATGTTAGCCAATTTACGAAAGATATAAAGCTTCCTGTTGGCAACTCTATATACTACTTAGCTGCATTGTTAGTTAAGGTACGTTGAAAAAGTCTCAACCTAATCGAGTCATCAATGAGGGAGTTTGATGAGTACCACAAATGGAATGTGATTACATGGTTGCCTGGTTCTTCACCACCCTTACCCTCGAATTTTGGAATATCCGATGGGAGTTTGGCTGGGACTAGAGGCTAGGCCGGATTGTATCTGATTGGCTCATTTGTCAATTTTGTGAGATCTGGCAAATTCAGGGTTGCCAGAAAAGGAAGCCTGGGAGGACCTTGGGGATTCCACCCAGATTGGGTGAAGTTCCCAAAGTTCTGAAAAGATTGGCCTGGATTTGGAAGCCACCAGGCTACCCGAAGTAACTAGTAGAACCCGCTAAACCGAAAGGTGTTCCTTGTGGTCCAGGAAATTTTAGAGTTGGACCAGCTCTGGCTGAGAAACTTCCATAACCAGCGAAGTTCCTTCCTAAATAATTATAAGGAGCCGATAATGCCTGATAAGGATTCCAAGCAGTAGCTAAGGGAGGAATACTTCAAAATTAACTAACTGTGGGGTACAGCCTATTCCCTTGTTGGATGAAAAACGGATTCACAGTTCCTATGCCACTAATTGCACGGTTAGTCCATCCTTGAAAGGGATTAGTGCCTTGACCTATAGAAGAGAAAGGCATAGATCCTATTGTCAGATTGGAGTGTGGTATATGACCACTTCCAAAAGGAAAACTCTAAAACGAATCCGATCCACTCATCATGGATGTGGAGGCATTAAACAGAGCTAACGAAATACCCTGAGAATGGGTGCCAAACGGGAGAAATCCGGAACTAGATGCATTGGCTTGGAAAGTTCCACTCGTGGATGGAATGGAGATAGAATCAACTAAGGATGTGCTAGAAATAGACCCGAATAAGGATGCTGAGGGGATGGAAATAGTCCCCCCCCCCTTGTACTGATGTTAGAATTTTCATGGTTGTAGCACTCGTGGTAGATGCCATGCTTCCAGCTGTGGTCATCGAAGTTAAGTGCGTGAAATAACCTGGACTTGACGGTCTATGCATCGGAGTCCCAATGTATAATAATACGTCTAGATTATCAGAAGGTAGAGGAGAATTCAGAGCCGCTAACAACTCTGAGAGTTCTTCTACCTCAATGTTATCTTCCAACTGGAAGAGAACTCAAGAAAGAACGGGGGTGTTCCTCTCTAGCTTTGCAAAAGTACAAGGCCTATCCTAAACACTAATGCCCCCAAGTGGAGGATCAATCTCTGATGTGTCGGCTGCCATGGGGTGAAAACCATTTGCAGTATTGCCCCTACGCCTTCTAGGAGAAGGCTCTAAATTTCGTGGTGGAAGACCATGAAGTCTACGAGATCATCTACGCGATTGGTCAACCACTTTTAATGTTTTATTAAGATCTAATTAAAGACTCAAGAAAGATGAAATCTAGGCCAACTAGGAGCACAGAGCACACACTAAAAATGTCTGTAAAATAAATCAGCCAGTCAAACAACTTTCAAGTATTTCCATTCCAGGTGATGAGGACCAGACACCAAAATACAAGAAAGTGAGGTAGGGGCCTTCCAAAGATAGTCTGAGATAATGACGGCCCAGGCCTACCAGTGAAGGTATCAGAGGAAGTTACGCTGACATCCAAACAATAGCTTGTGCCAGTGCAAGTCCCCAAGCTTTACAAGGGTGCCCTCCAGAAGTACTACTGAGAGTGATACAATGTCGACCTCAGGTGCCATGGGATTCCCCTCCATAGCCACCTGTGTAGATAACTAGGATAAGCAACTAAGGTTACCAACCTGTGTCAGAAGCCTGGAGAAATAGTCTTGAGGTAAGATCCGACAAGTAGGAGAGGGGGTATCTCTCTTCCTTATCTTCAAAAACCCTCATGCTTAACTCCGAGATCTAGAGCTTTCCTGGTCTCCCTTACACTATTGGATTTTCACTCTTTATTCAAACTTCTATGTTTGACAATTTAAAGTGGCCTTGGAGCGTTTTCTATCCACTCGCCTAATCCAAGGCCCGAAATATCCTAAAACTTGTTGGTGTGTCTAAATTGACAATATAAAAAAGTTGTAGTATATTTTATTTAGCGCTTGTTTTTAAATGGGTTGTTCTTAAGTCAAGGGATAAACAGAAGTGAAACTGGTGGTGTTTGTTGACGCAAAAGAAATTAATAAAAACCAAACTATATGCAAATGCACTTGTTTCTTTCTTTGATGAAAATAAATTTATACCAAGTTCTAAGGAACTTCTAATAAAGCAATAAATTTCCTTTTCTTTTCTTTCAAAAATCTTCACACTCACAAAAACAAACAAAAACTATCAGATTCCCTAAAAGATCCACAAATTACCCTAATGCAATGAGTATATGCTGATGCAAAAGACTTAAGATTACTCTAAAGCGAAGAATGAAATCAAATTATTTATCGCTTTTAATTAGCCACCTTAGATGTTTAGATAGAATATAAGTTCCTAATGCTCATTTTCGTCCAAACACTAAAAGAAAATCTCAAGACAAACAAAATGCACTTTCACTTGCAAAAAGAAACCAAATCAAAACAAGCCAAAAGAAAGCAAAAACCAAGTTTTCAAGAAGTTTTCTTTTTCACAAAAGCAAAAAACAACTTTTCAAAAGTGCTCCAAATACTATTGAAAACTTTGAGACCGAAAAATAGGCAACAAAAACACTTTGCAAGTTATCAACTCAAAATGGGTGAAAAGTCAACAAAATAGGTGTTTCAAGATGCTCTTAACTACCAAACAACAACAAAAATATCTTCATGACAATGATCAAAAGACCAAGAAAGACAACTTTCAAAAACGTCACTCAACAACTTCAAAAAAGCAAGAAAAGCAAATGGCCACAAGATGTAGATTTGACAAAAAGCAAGAAGATCACAAAGATAAAGTTTGTCACAAAGATTAAAACCAATATTTCTACTTTGGAAGACCAGAACAGCCATGATTCTCATAAAGAAATCTTATGTGCTCAAACACAAATGATGACACTTGCATCAAAACGAAAACAAGACCAAAACTTTCCACAATAGGAGAGAATTCGAAACTGGAAACTTGCTACAAAACCAAAGACTGGCAACAAAAATTGACTGCTCAAGAAATACTCAGACCAGCAAGCAAATCTTCTAAAACAAGAATACTTGACAAAATCTTTGAAAATTAGGGTATATGTGACTGTGTCAATACACAGTTGCACGTATACGCGATTTAGCCCAAAGAAACCTGCATATATGTGGGTTCATATGGGGAAACTTGCATACATATGCTACTATAACCTGACAAAATTGTGTATATAACAGTTCGCAACGAAGAGAAAAAAAGAGGTCTGAAGAAACTACTCAGAATTAAAACCTGAGTTCCTATAGAAACAAACAAATCAGTTACATCAAGAAGATCAATGGCTAAGCCCTAATTGGCTTAAATTAACCCAAACTAGGAACAACATTAATGTTGTCCCCTGCGGAGTCACTAATTCTGTTGAGGGACTAAGTCACCTAGGGTTTTGGGTCAACACCCTAGCAGAGCAGGTTATCTACAATGAAAAACAAGTATTCCACACAACCATGATACTTAAATAAGCAAACTATGCAGAGAGAGGTGCACCTGGGGGTCCTTCGTTCGGGTAGATCTAGGCAGGGTCTAAACCCTCTTGGAGTTCCTCTTGATCCTTGAACATGCAAAACAACCAATTCAAAGAAGCATAGCCATATATAGACAAAGTATCATATAGAAATCAACTTCATAACTTATTGAAAGATGGTTAGTTATACATTGAAACAATTATTCATATGTAAACCATAGCAATAACATCATATGCATGAAGAAGATGTATTTCAGGAACAAGAAGAATGTTTCTTTATTGCAGATAACTAAAACAAAGCAAGGAATCATATCACTTGAATCTTCCTCTTGCTGGCTCCAAGCAAAATCGTCCTTCGGGTCCGTCCAATCCCAAGTATTCGAAAGGCTCCTTCCATGACTCACACAAAGATATCTCAACTAGTGAAATGACATCATAACTCAAGGAAACAAGGGTTTCCTGTAGTGGGGGAAGTGCTGGAAGCACAAGGATTTTTAGACTTGATCAGGGATAATCTTCACAAAGTAATTCTCTCTCTTCTCTCCTCCTTAAGGCCTGCCCATTGAAGCCTGTTTATACTTCTCCCAAAGCAGTTTTTTAGTTGGGAATTCAGTGGGAGCAGTTGGGCCATGGGCACTAATAGATAATCAATAGGTAAAAACCGTGATCTCTGCCCAAAGTTAAGGAGATTTAATTTGTTTAAAGTTTTTTAAGACATATACGTGGGTTGGGTATACACTAACCCGCATACACACACATTTAGCTCAGGGCAATGTCGCGTACAGGGAGTAAAACATTGTGTTTTAAGTATTTGGACCATGTCTGGAAGGAGGGGTTGCCCTAGGCCATAAATGCAACATCACAAATATCAAGGGTGAGATTTGGAGCTTTAACACTAAGGTACTAGTCCCATCATGAAATATATATTGAGTTATGCCAATATGGTAATTTTGGATCCTTAGATGTTTAAGGCTCAATTTTATGGCTTCCATCTACTAATAAAAAATTGTAGGAACTCCTCTTGTGATCTCAACAAGGGGTTTTGAAGGAACTTCATCAATGCCCACCTGACTAAGGTTTCTCGGGCCTGCACATTAGCAACCAAAACAACCCATACTTTCCCCTAGTACTTCTCTCTCCATGGAACTATCCTATGAGTATGAAATTCATATAATTAGTTAAAAAGAAAAAATAATCCACCTAAAAAATACCAAAGCTTGTTGAACCTCACACCTATTTGCAAAATAGTCATGAGGGGCACATGATTGTTCCTTCCATAGTCATGTGCAACCTCGTGCCTATTATATTAAAAAGAATGAGGGATATCATGCTTGTTTCTTCTACAGTCATGACCATTGTCGTGGTTATATTCCCTTATATTGTGAGGCCCTTGCAAGAGGGTCCCACGTTTGTTTCTGATACAGTCGCAATGACATCAAAGTTACATCATGGCATCATGGTTGCATTTCCCTAACATGTAATGGCTCGTTTGATTATGACCCAATCTCCCACGAGGTTTAGGACCATTCCTCCTAAAAATTTCTTGACAATCCGCACAATACGACCTATCTAACCTAAAACTATTGAATTGATGAAGGGGGTTTAATGATAACTTACCTGGGTCTCCTTGCATGATGAAAATGCATTCCAGCTAAATGTAAACCCAGAAATAGTTTCTAGTATCCACACCAATCACCACATCAAAAAGTACAAATGAGGTGGAAACGTGAGCCCCGCCACCCATTTATACATCATTTTTTCCATTCTCCCGAAGGCTTGTTTGGGATCCCACAAGCTCCATTCACCAAACTGTTCGTGGCATAGGGATTAGGGAATCATCATATTCAATATTATACACTGCATTAATTTCATTAGAAGTTTAAATGTTGGGCCATTCTATACTTAGAGTACTCATCATGTTCTCTTTCAAATCCTTTTGGTTACATATTCTTCAATGTTTTTAGTATACATTTTATTTCAAGAATATGCTTTCACTTGCAGTGTTGGTTTCAAAGTTGCAAGTATTTTGTGCCTTCCACATAAACCTAAGACCCGTTGTGCACTAATCGATAGATATGGTATCCCTAGTTATCTTTGGTTGGACATCACATTTTACTCACCTCACAACTACATCATACCATGATAGTCAGAACTTGCATGTACTTTCCCTGGATATTCTCTTCACCACAAGGACCTATCCCTTTGAGTTTTTGTTTTGACTACCACCACTCGTATTATAGCTCCAACCTTGCAGAGTTTTCCATATAACTTTTATATTGTCAACCTCTGTTATCATGCTTTTGACCCACCATGTTGTAATACCTACCTAAGATTCATATGGATTTCTAGAAACCATTTCTAGACAATTAGTGCTTATTTTTTCTTATCTTCAACACTCATCTTCCAAAATTGAAGCAGTACGTGTGTTGCTCACTACCTTCTTTTAGAAAATCTTGAGTGAAACATTGGGAACCCTCATTACCCATTGATTTCACTGATCACCTAATGTTTGAGACGAGCATAAGTTTTCACATCAATGGTGTATCATGCTTTATGACTATTGCAATTCTCTCATTTAGTTAAAGACCCATGTGTTGAAATCACACCTCCTTCACCAATGCTTCGTATTTGATGTATGGGGTCAACTAGTTCAGTCTATTTTCCAAAGATGCCCCTGAGGGTGAAAGAAACCGTCTTCTTAAAATACCATCACATCAACCACTTTAATGTTGATTTCAGAGGATTTTCCTTTGTATTTGTAATATTTTAGCAAAAGTCATCATAACAAGCATGGTGCATGCCCTCCTCATAAAAACACTTTTGTATCAATATTTCTTTCGAGCATTGATTTGTTTCGGTTCTCAGCCTAAGGTATTTTCCCCTAATCATCCTAATAATAGGTTTCTCCCTCTCAATAAGTTGACAAGGCTCATATTTAGGAACAACAAAAAGTGATATATTTTAACTTTATATTTCCTCCTAACCTTATACATTAAGGGTGTTTTCACTCACTACCAAATGTGTTTCCAACTATAAAAGGATGAGGAAGAGAAGTGAAGTTCGAAACCATTTCCCAAGAATCTTAAATCCTCAGACCTTAATTGAACCTTCTCCATTGCATAATGCTTAGAATAAGATTTCCAATGGTACATGGAAGTCCAAAAATGGACTTCTGGATCAAAACATAGGGCCTATTAAAGTTCAGAGGTTTTTTTTCCTTTAAAAGGAAGGAGAAAAGCATATCAGAGGTCCTAGAGCTCATTGCAATCGTAAATCTGCGTTTTTATCAAGTGGAAATAGGGAAGAGCACTGAAATCTATGATCGGTCGATCGTTGATATCGCAAATCACAAATTGGCCAGGCCCCGGGCACAGTCCCTTATCTTGCAATCCTGCAATATCACAGTCCCGCAGGTCCCGCAATACCAGTAAATCAGTGATTGGAGGCCCCAATTGACCGTCCTTAAGGAATTGCGGGGAGAGAAATAGCTAACAGTGAAAAATCATTGATTTGGACTTTAGAGTTAAAGTGCTGGGAGGGGCCGATTTTA
Source organism: Pinus taeda (assembly GCA_000404065.3). Classification (NCBI taxonomy): domain Eukaryota; kingdom Viridiplantae; phylum Streptophyta; class Pinopsida; order Pinales; family Pinaceae; genus Pinus; species Pinus taeda. Next base: position 100,879 of record APFE031156835.1, read on the forward strand.
TTTAACAAAGTAATTCATGAAAAAACCAAAGGCGGTTGGGCCCTTTTCTCTTTCCTCCAAGGGACCACATGGTAGAGCACCATTGGTCCAGATGAATCCACATGGAAGCTGACGTCAGCATGATGTGATAGTATGGAGGACACGTGGCATGCTGATTTAGTTTTTTTAGGTGTCCTAAGGGGGAATTTCCAGGTGACACAGGTCACCATTCATAAGATGACACATGGCAGTGATTACATCAGCCATCACAAATTGAAAATCAGATAAGGCAAGGTCCCTCCTCCATCGAAGAAAATTTCGAATTGTGATTGCAATATGCGAAGACCCTCCTAAATGCAGTATTTTATGTGTTATACATTATGAGGATTTCACATCTAGATAATCGGCCAATGCTATAAAAGAAGGTAAAAGGTATCCCTCTCCCGTACTCCGATTGCGATACCTTTGGTGAGCCCAACCCCAGAGATCAGTGATCACAAGGGTCAAGGGGAGTGTTACGCAGTAATTTGTCACTGTTGGTCACCGTCCCTGTTACCCTTGCTTTCGCACATTGGAGGACACATTTATGGACCTGTGACCAGTGACACAACTTAAAAACACTTGCATTGAATTCTCCTGAGTATGAACTTCAAACTCCCTGAAGACACCTTTTGCAGATTAGCCCTAAAAAGTGCTCTTTTTCCATTAGCGCGGGTCCACAGTGTCTTACCCGCGCCAATGACTCAGTTCCTCAAAAGAGGGCGCGTCCATGGACGCTCTGTCATAGAGCAAAGCCCGCGCCACCTAAATTTGGTCATGATTTTTATCCAGCGCGCACTCATATGTTTTTTCCTCTTTGTTCATGGAGTTCTCTGACGGAAAAATCTCATGAAAGTGGTCGAGTGTCATCTTTTTATCCATGACAACCAAGTTCAGTGGCTATTCTGGGATAATGCTAAATCTTCAGTAGGTGTCCTGATACAATGCATACTCCTTCCTCCTCCATCTATAAATGACTGTCACCCTGCATGAAACCAACTAGTTTTTGCTAGAGCTATTGTGAGTGCCAAGTTTATGCTGGAGTGATTGTGAGAATTGAGAACTATAGAGGGGTTATGCTGTCAAATATTGAGAGAGAAGAGGTCACTTTGCAAGGCGTATTTAGCTGCTTTCCCAATCAGAGGAGGTTCAACGTTAGAACCCTTTGGTTGTAATCTTTCTCTGTTTTTACTGATTAATGAATGACTATCATTATGGTTCCATTCATGTGTCTTTCAATGGTATTTGAGTTGTATCTTTTCTGACCGATATATAATTGCATATACTGGATTTTACGCTTGTGTTTGTATCGTTCTTTGCTTTTGCAGGTGTCCGTTTACGTGGAGCGTGAGGATTGTGACCAGCCAGAGCAAAGGAACGGGAGTGGCGTTTCTTCTACAACTACTAGCGTTGGATTCCAGGTAGATCATCATGATCGATCTCTGATTTATGCAATTAGGAACCTGCGTGTAGCGTGGTGTGATTGTTGCTAGACACGTGTTGGGCTAGTGGGATCGCCTCTATCCGTAGAGGGGATTTACCAGTTCAACAATTTGGCAACTCCCGATGGGGAGAAGCTTGTTGTTTGTTTTTGTGTTGTTTGATTTGTAAATTGTAGATGGAGCCTGAAGAGCGGCCAGATAGCCTTCGAAACACTATTGCCATGCAATAGTGAAGTAGATCAACGCCACTTCAGTCAATCTCCGATTTAGTTTACAAACTGAACAATCTCAACCTTGCCTTGCATGTCAATTTTTCTCTTGTTTATTGGCTTGAATAGCTTTCTGGGTTGAAGTTCTCGTTGTCTCTTGCTTGCTGGCCTTTTTAGATACTGGAAACCAAGCTTGGAACTACCTGTTTCATTTTTTTACCTCGCAAACTTGATTAGCGCGGTTTTTATTCTAACAGTCACGCTGGTTGGCGCCTGTTGCTCTCAGACAACCCGCGCCAATCTCTGTATGTTGCGAGTTGCAGTCTGACAGTCGCGCCAGACTTGTTAATTACTTTGTTTGTCAGCCTTTGAGCTTCGATCTGTGTCTTTTTGCATATTTTACGCCTTTTGAAAGTTTGTTGGACCCTTATTTGACTGGTTTTGAGCCTCTCTTTTGAGAAATCCTTAGTTTGATTTCCTTTGATCATTACTTGAAGGTTTTCCTCAATCTCTTCACCATTTTGCATCTTTTTGCTTTTGTTTTTGAGTGTTAATCCCCTTTGAGTGTTCTTATTTTTTTTTTTTTTTTGGAAATCTCACCCAATTTTCTTGATTTGCACTTGACTGGTTCTTAGATTACATTAGAATCATCTTGTGTTTGATAATTCTTGTGCATAAATTACACGTGCATAATTAGAATTCTCATTTGTGCATAGATTACATTTGCACACTTTTCAAGTGAATTGCGCATCGATTACTTTCATCCTTTAGTTGTTCTCCTTTTCTATCGATTTTATATCTTAGCCCTCGTGGATTTGCATGTCGAGCCTTCTGTCGGATTTATGGTTTGCTGCTCCAGTCGATTTATTAGTTGATTTCCACATTCCTCTGGTAGTTGTACGAGTTTTGCATTATATGCTGCAAGTACCTCACTTTTAGCTTGTTTATTTCTTACCTGACTTCATTGGGACTTAGATTACATAGTTTTTTGAAGATCTTGGTGTTTTCTTTGCTTTGGTAGGTCATTTTTCATGTTTCAGATCTAGTTTTAGATTCCTTTGAGTGAATTATCTGTTTTGTGTATATCTCTTGAAATCCGTTAAGTGCATCATACTATTTTTAACGAAAAGAAAAAAAGATTTTTGCTTTTCATTAATTAGCATTTTGTGTTAATTTTTGCTTTTAAAAAAGAAAAAGAAAAAGATTTTCCTTTCTTGTTATTAGCTGCATTAGGATTTTTGTGATCATTTTGTTTGTATGAAAATCTCAACTCTTCTGTAGATAGAATTCATTCAACGAAATGATACAATTTTCGCATATAGTTGCATTTAGGAAATTTCAAGAGACCACATACGGTAAGATCGGAAACTGAGACTTAATCAAAGATAAATCGTAAAATGAATTCAATGAACCTAACAACGCATTGAAACTTAACGCTCACATTCTAGAGGTCTAGGTTAGCGACGTGTTCCGGCGTCTTTAAACCTGGTAGTTTATCGTTGACTGGTTGGGTGATTCCTCCACGGTGAAACGGTAGGTGCCAGTATGGATTGTGCTCCCACGTACCGTCGATTATATATTGGGAGACCCCTATAGGCTTGCAACCTTTGATCCATAGGAAGCTGAGTCTACCGCCCTACAAACCGTAATGCACTGAACACAACATTCAGGAAGATTGACTGCAGTACGTAAAGTCCTTGGTGTTCTTCTGATCGCCAAGGTGTATATAGCAGTTTTACGGATTGTTTGGCAAACCTTTTACCTAGTTTTCCAGAGTAGTCGCTTTTGATCCTTTTCAGACTCTCTAAAAGAAAAGGTGTAAGTGAGAAGCTTGTCACTTCGTGCTCATTAAACAATCGAAGGAGACTAGAGTCATCTTTTCGTCCTTTTCTCGACTCTTTAAAAATGAAAAGGTCAAGTCAAGTGTCTTAAAATCTATTTGGCCACGATCACATAACCCGGTTAAATCTTGTGTGCGCTAGTTTGAGTAGGTTTTCATTTTGGTATGGCAACCTTTCCAGGATTCACCAACTCCGGTTCCCCCCCTGACGGGAATCCTCGTCATTTCCCTTCTCCTGGGAATGCTGGTGCTCTTTACATGGCAATGTTATCCCTTCCGGGGCTAACTGTCAGTTTGCCTGTTTGGTTATTTTCAAACTCTGTGGTCCCTACTGTGTCGGTTGATACCCCATCAGTCCCTCCACCTGCACAACATCATGTTGAACCTAAGGTGGACCCCTCCCCTTCGACGCCTACTTCTACGTCTCCTTATTGTACTTCACCTAGTGAAAGTATCGTTTCGAGTAACCAAGTGGCTAAGAAGAAGAAGAAGAAGACTAAGAAGAAGAAGTCTCCTAAAGGAGCGGCTACAAACACAACAGAGACTACAAGCACAACTGTTGCTCCATCACGGCCACCACAAGTCGGACTCCTTCCCACTCCTCCGCGGAAGGTTAAGTTTCCTTGTCTATTATGCAAGGAGGACCATCTTCTTCGTGATTGTCTTGGCATTCCCAGGGTCTTAGAAGTATGGTCCCGTGATCCGGCCCGTCCTTCATCGTCCACTGAAGCTCACGGTGATGCTACTTCCGTAGTTGGTCATACTAAGGGAAAAGGGAAGATTCGATTCCCCTGCAAATTTTGTGAATGCAATCATCCCGTTCACCTTTGTCCACTCATGGATAAAGCCTCCTCTGTCTTGGAAAATCTTGCGGCGCCCTCACCCCAACTCCCCGCTGGATATCAGCGTCTTTCTGCAGCTGCAAATCGTCCTCCAGCTGACCACAAGACTGGTTTACACTCCTCTTTTGTTCAGCCTCCTCTTCCTGAACCTGGCTCTACCCAGCCTGTTCCAAACCAACCATTGGTCGGAGAGCATGTCGACTCGGGTTCACCACCCCTCGACCACCCTGTTCTAGAAGAGCGTCATGATCATGTTCTTCTCGTCTCATCAGATTCTCCTGAGTTCGCAAACGACCCGCTTATCCCAGCTGCTTCAGAGGATTTTTCTTTAGTTCCTTTAGAGCAAGGGGGAAATCATATGATTCCCCCAACAAGTAGTTCATCCATCTCCTTTGATTGGAGTCACCTGACCGCTTACCGCCTTCCATCCCATGTGCCTTTCCAGATTACAGTACATGCCTATGATACGGCAGTACCTGACACTGTCCTAGATGAAGGTGCATCTGTCAGTCTTATGCCTTCTACTACTTGGCAAGCTTTAGGTTCCCCGCAACTCAGGCCGGCCACGCAGAATCTGTTGGCTTTCGACGGCGGAGCGTGTCCATCTCTAGGAGTCCTCTCGAAGTTCCCTATTACTTTGGGAGGTAAAACCGTCTATATAGACGTGTTTGTTACCCAAGGCGCTTTAGATTTCCATCTTTTCCTTGGTCGTGACTATATTTATGCCATGGGGGCCCTCGTCTCTTCACTTTTCCGTGTGGTTTGTTTTCCACACGATGGAAGAATTGTAACTATCGATCAATTATCGTTCTTTAGTCCCCCGGTGCCCCCTGCGTAGTTGTCACCCCCTCCTGGTTCTCATCCACCGGTTGTCTCTGCCCCCCCGCAGGTCAACTATGTGGCTACCTCTCCCATGCCTATATCCAGCACTGCCACCATCATGCATAGTGTTCTGGGGGCATTGGGTCCCGACTTCCACGACCTTGACCTCCCATCGGGAGCGCCACTCTTGGAAGCCCCGACTTCCTGTTCATTATGATGAAGATCGGGCAGAGCATAGTTCATTTCCCTCTGTCAAGCTCCCTAAAAAATGAAACAAGGAGTCCCGAGGATAGTTCATAACCATTATGTCAACCTGTTAGGCCCCTATACTACTAGTGTCACCCCTTATTGTTATTAGTACAAACCACTTATTATATTGCTGTACCCATGTAGTGCCCATATTGTTACTATTGTGCCAAATAGAAGCCCACTATTATTATTATTGTGCCCTTACATTATTATTGTTATGTCGGCTCTGGTTATGTTATGACCCCTT